>CM076569.1:673254616-673548474 GCA_034641835.2 Pinus albicaulis
ATTTCGTTGGACAAGGCGCAACAAATTGAATAAACACAACAACAAAGAAACTTAATCATGCACACAAAGACAAAGGTTTACCGTGGTTCACCCAAACGTCTGCTACACATCCACACAACAGTACTGCAATCTTTATTATTCAAACAAAGATTACATAATTCACACACACTCTCCAAAAAAAAAAAAAAAAAAAAACGATGGATACCTCGTTATAAAGGTGAGAATCTAATGTAAATTTTTATAAATCCTCTCAACTCAAGTTTAGGATGCATTAACTCCCTCCCAACAAACTGGAGCTAATCTAGGAACTAATTCCTAATTTTTGTCACCTACTGAGATTTTGCCTATTTTATCCAAAACAGAAAAATCTCAACAATCTCCACCTTGACAACAATTAGCCTGATGCCCTGTTCTTTATTATTTTATCTTTTCTGCAAGCCAAGAGAAGCCAAACACCAACGCAACTTCTCCAACAAAACTGGTTTCGTGAACATGTCTGCACAGTTTTCCTTTGTATGCACCTTTTCAAGAGAGACTCCCCTTTCAGTAATAACCTGTCTTACAAAATGGTACTTAATTGGAATATGCTTTGATTTACTATGATAGGCCGGATTCTTAGCCAAATGTATTGCACTTTGACTATCACACAGTAACTTGATGTTATCCTGTAACCTACCAAACTCACCAAGCAAACCTTTCAGCCAAACCGCCTCTTTGCAAGCATGAGAAGCAGCAATGTATTCTGCTTCAGTAGTGGATAAAGCAACAATGTTCTGTAGCTTTGACATCCAGCTGATAGCTCCACCTGCAAGAGTAAAGACGTACCCTGAAGTTGACCTTCTCTTATCCAAATCACCCGCAAAATCGGAATCAACATATCCGCAAACAAATTCACTACTCTTATTGTAAGTGATACAATAACTAATTGTGCCTCTCAAATACCGAAGCACCCATTTCACTGCTGACCAGTGTTCTTTACCCGGATTTTCCATGTACCTGCTGACAACCCCAACTGCATGTGAAATATCTGGTCGAGTACAAACCATCGCATACATTAAACACCCTACTACATTGGCATATGGAATTCAAGACATATAATCCTTTTCTTCATCTGTATTAGGACATAAACTGGAAGAAAGCTTAAAATGGGAAGCAAGAGGGACTGACACAGGCTTCACAAGATTCATACCAAATCTCAAAAGTATCTTCTCAACATACTTCTGTTGTGATAGCCACAGCTTACCATTACTCCTGTCTCTGAAAATCTCCATGCCCAAAATCTGTCTTGCTGCTCCTAGATCTTTCATATCGAATGTCCTTGCCATCTGAGCCTTCAACCTGTTGATTTCATCAATGCTTTTGCTTGCTAAAAGCATATCGTCAACATACAACACTAAGATAATGAACATGCCATTTTTCAATTGCTTGAAGTACACACAATGATCATATTCACTTCTAACATATTTCTGACTCAACATGAAAGAATCAAACTTCTTATACCACTGCCGAGGCGACTGCTTCAGGCCATATAATGACTTCTTGAGCCTGCAGACAAACTTCTTATTGCGATGCTGAACAAACCCCTCCAGTTGTTCCATATAAATTTCCTCATCTAGATCTCCATGTAGAAAAGCAGTCTTAACATCTAGTTGCTGTAACTCTAAATCAAACAAAGAAACTAAAGCTAACACAATTCTAATTGAAACAATTTTAACCACTGGTGAAAAAATCTCATGAAAGTCTATGCCTGCTTTCTGAGAAAACCCTTTTGCAACCAGCCGCGCTTTGTACCTGTCTTCCGTATCATTCACACCCCGTTTCAGCTTGAAAACCCATTTACACCCCACAGTTTTCCTGTCTTTTGGAAGCTCAACCAGATCCCATGTGCCGTTCTTACTCAAGGCCATCATTTCGTCCTTCATGGCTGCTTTCCACTTGTCACTATTCGAACCTTCTATTGCTTCCTGATAGCACAGAGGTTCATTGTCATTAGCAGTAAATGCAACTGAAGTAACATAATCATCATACCTTCTCGGTGGCCGTTTGATTCTTGTCGACCTCCTTAAGGTTGTTTCTGGTGCTTCCTCGATTGGTTGTCTACCACCTGTAGGAACTTCTTGCCGATCAGTATCTGAGACCTGTTCATGATCTAAACCTGAACCCTGTTCATGTTCTGAAACCTGTTCATGACTAGTATCTGAACTATGGTCATCATGACTATCATTAGAAGAGCTTTCAAACTGAATGTGTTGAAAATCATCTACATCATCCTGTTTCAATCTACTATCTACATCGAACTGTACAAGAGAGGATTCATTAAACTTTACATCTCTGTTGATGATGATTTTGCGGGTAGTAGAATCCCACAATCTATATCCCTTTGTTCCAACACCATACCCAACAAAGATATACCTTTTAGACTTTGGATCTAATTTAGTTCGCTGATGTTTAGGCACTAGAGCATATGCATCACAACCAAACACTCCGAGTTTAGAATAGTCACAAGGGTGTCCTTTCCATACCTCTTGCGGAATCTTGCAGTCTATCGCCGTCGATGGAGATCGGTTTATCACATAACAAGCTGTTGCCACCGCTTCCGTCCACAACTCCTTTTGCAACCCGGCGTTACTCAGCATACTCCTTGCTCTCTCTAGAAGAGTCCTGTTCATGCGTTCAGCAACTCCATTTTGCTGAGGAGTATAAACCCTGGTCTTATGTCTCTCGATCCCTGCATCCTTGCAATAGCTGTCAAACTCCTTGGAAGTAAACTCACCACCATTGTCAGTTCTTAAACACTTTATTGTTCTACCAGTATTGTTTTCTACCAATGCTCTAAACTGTTTGAAAACTGAAAAAACATCAGACTTCCTTTTCAACATGTAGACCCACACCTTCCTAGAAAAGTCATCAATAAATGATACAAAATACGACGAACCACCATATGAAGTAGTAGGCGCTGGACCCCAAACATCTGAATGAATATAATCAAGTATCCCTTTACTAGTATGTTTGCCTGTTTTAAATTTTTGTTTACTTTGTTTTCCAAACAAGCAATGCTTACAGAAATCTAACTTTCCAGACTTCAGATTTGGAAGTAACTTGCGATCAGCCAAAATCTTTAACCCTCTTTCGCTCATATGGCCCAACCTTTGATGCCATAGGCGAATGGAACTACTGTCATGTTCAGACACCGTAGACACATGATCTGACCCTGTTCTTCCTTCTAATTGAAACAAATTTCCTACTTTCTTAGCCTTCATTACTAGTAAGATACCTTTATAGATTTTCATAACTCCACCTTGAATTACAGTTTTATATCCATTCGTATCCAATGCTCCTAAAGAAATTAGATTTTTCCTTAAGTCTGGAACATGTCTCACATCTGTTAATATTCTAGTTGTCCCATCAAACATTTGTAGTTGTATGCTCCCAATCCCCACAATATTACATGTTACATCATTACCCATGTACACGACGCCATCATTAACTGATCTATACGTCTTAAACCATTCTCTATGAATACACATGTGGTTTGATGCACCAGAATCTAACAACCAATGTTGATCATGATTTGACAAATTAACTGATAACACTTCGTCGCTCATACCTGAACCAGATGCCGAACCTGTATCTGTCGTGTTTGCTTCCTTCTTCTCTGTCGAAGAGTCTCCTTTCTTCTCTGTTTTCTGTCTCTTCCAGCAGTCTTTCTTCAAGTGCCCCGATTTGCCACAAAACCAGCACTTCACTTTGCTCTTCTTCCCTTTCGACTTTGAACGCGAATCGCTGCGCTTACCGGAGCGTCTTTCTCTAGAACGACCTCTAGCCATCATTGCCTCTGATGTAGAGGTGTCAGCATTCGACCGCTTCCTGGTCTCCTCGGACAACAAAGCTCCAACCACATCGTCAAACTCAAGGACGGCTACAGTACTAAAGCTTATGGAAGTAACAAAGTGATCCCACGATTCGGGCAATGAACACAATAGAGTTATGGCCTTATCCTCTGAATCAAATTTTACATCTAGATTTTGTAATTGTACCACTAGAGTATTGAAAACATTCAGATGGTCAGTAATCGAGGTACCTTCCTTCATCCGCAAACCATAAAGCTGCCACTTCAGGAGAATCCGATTTGTCAAGGATTTCGTCATGTAGAGCTTTTCAAGCTTTATCCACAAGCCTGCGGCGGTCTTCTCTGACACAATGTTGAACAGAACGTCATCCGCCAGACATAACCGAATTGCGCTCAGAGCTCTGTCATCCAACTCATCCCATTCATCCTCCGTCATGGAAGAAGGCCTTTTGCTCCTCCCCAACAGCGCTTTCGCCACGCCTTGTTGTACCAAGAGATCATGCATCTTTACCTTCCAGATCTCGAAGTTGTTTTTGCCATTGAACTTCTCAATTTCAAACCGGGCATTTTGAGTTTTCGCCATCTTGTTTCAGCAAAAAACACAGTAATCTCCAGAACCAATTTTTCAAATAAAGAATGCCCTTTTAATTAAAAAATGCCTTTAAAAAAAAAAAAAAAAAAATTGCCCTTGCCTTGCTTTAAGTGCCTCTCACTGCCTTTTTAAAAAAAAACCTTCACCTTTCTTTCATACCATATCCAAATGGTATTCAACAAAAAAAATTTACAAATCGATTTAAAAAACACTTTTACAAAAGTGCACCACTCAAATCTTTTAAATAAAATCGATTTAAAAGTCCACCACTCAACCTTTTAAATAAAATCGATTACAAAAAACATTGAAACATGTATATCGATTTTAAATACAAATCGATATATATAAATCGATTATATATATATGACTTTTTGTTTTTCCAAATCGATTTATGAAATTCCAAAACGGCTTATTAATCAAAACAAAAATTTGAATAACAGCGTTGACTTTAATTTATATGGCAGCGTTTTAAATCAACGTAGCAGCATTAACACGCAGATCTGAAACAGCAACGCACCAGGAAACAGCAACAGCATTAATCGGCTTTTAATACCTCCACGCAGCTTCACACCAGCATTCGATTGAAGGCTCCAGCAATCACCAAACTCCGATCCGCAGCAATGTTCAACGCACCTCTTTACGCAGGTGACACCTCCCCCATTCAACGTGGCCAGTTCAACACTGGTTATACAGCGGCTTAACAGATGCACACGGCTTCTACCACAATGTATGGTTCTCCACGCAGACCAGCGCTCCACACAATGAACACGCAGGTCTACACAGCACGCAGGTATACACACACGCACGAGCACTCCAATATACCAGCATCGATTTTTTAATAACTCCACGCAGCCTTCCTTCACTGCGCGCTCCTCCAACACGCTCCGATACCAATTGTTGGACAGTGCGCAGCGAATTGAATAAACACAACAACAGCAAACTTAATCATGCACACAAAGACAAAGGTTTACCGTGGTTCACCCAACCATTTTGGGCTACGTCCACACAACAGGGCATTGGCAATCTTTATTATTCAAACAGGAGATTACAAACTCTCACACCCACACACCAAAACAAACGTATGGATACCTGTTATATAGCAGGAGAATCTAACAGCCTCATAAATCCTCTCAACTCAAATTTAGGATGCATTAACTCCCTCCCAACAAACTGGAGCTAATCTAGGAACTAATTCCTAATTTTTGTCACCTACTGAGATTTTTCCTATTTTATTTGAAACAGAAAATCTCAACAAAAATTTCAAGAAAAATTCTTGAAAATTAAAAGCTACCGTCCCCAAAGATTGTAACCATTGTACTCCTAGTACAACATCAACACCTCCCATAGGAATGGAAAGCATTGGACTATTCAATACATATTCCCCCATGGTTAACTTGATATTATGGCATTTTCCAGAGAAATTTATAGTTCCTCAATTTGCAACCATCACTTGACATTCTGGTGCTGGGTATAGGAAACAATTCAATTCCTTGGCTACCTTATAATGAATAAAATTATGGTTACTACCTGAATAAATCAACACTATTACCTTTTTCTTCTTGATATCTCCTTCTAACTTGAGATTTTGAGAGTGGTAATTCCTTCCAATGCATTACACGATATGGTCGAACTCATTTCTTCCTCTTCTTGGGTTCGTTCCTGGTGTATATCCTCTTCTTGTTCATTTTCTTCTTCCTCTTCACAATCTATGTAAAATAATTTCTTCTCAACACACTTATGATATTTAGTGTATTTGCTATCACAACTTTAGCAAATCCCTTTTGCTCTTTTTTCTTCCAATTGTTGTGGTGTCAACCTTGTAGGTTGTGGAAATCTAGGAGTAGCAACACTTCCCTCTTTATAGAAGTAAGTGGTAGGCTTCCTTGTCGCCATAATTTTACATTCAATTTTTCTTGCCAACTTGAATGCCTTCTCCAATGAATCAGGTTCCAAAACGCGAACTTCATGTTGGATGTTATCCTTTAAAGTACCTATGAAGAGATCAATCCTGTGTTCCTCTGGAATATCAGTTACCCTTATATTCAATTTTTGGAAGTCCTCGATGTGCTCCCCCATTAAACCCTTTTGTTTGAGATTTATCAATTGGCTAAAGAAGGTGTTGCTCTTTGTATCCTCATAATGTGCTATCATTTCCTCCGTAAAAATTGACCAAGTGACAATTTTTTTACGGGAGCAAAGCCATCGATACCATACAAATGTATTTTGTTCTAAATGTAAAGTTGCAATGCGTAACTTTTGTGTGTTTTTCACATTATGGAGATCAAAATATTGCTCCATTTGTAGTATCCATGTTACAGGATCCTTTCCATAAAAATTCCTCATATCCATTTTTGGAATATGGTGGTTCTTCCCGCCAACATTAGATTTTATGAAATCATGATTAACATTTATTTTGTTCTCATCATGAGTTTCCTCTACTATCTTTTCACCATTAGGAAACATTTCTTGTATCAACTTTGTCAAACCTTCCATGTATGCTTCTAGATCATTCTTCATGTTTTTAATTTTCTCATCGATCTTAGCTTCCATGTCATCCATCTTAGATTCCATGCCATCCATCTTAGATTCCATGTCAGCTTCCATGCCATCTATCTTAGATTCCATGCCATTATTCAAACCATCCATTTTAGATTCCACACCTTTCTTAAAACCATCCATCTTAGTTTCCACGCCTTTCTTCAAAACTTCCATGTTATTTTTTGTTGTTCTTTGCGAGAGCGAAATTTTTTGCACTTGATCTTGTAATTTTGATATGTCATGTTGCCATTCTTCATCTTCATGAGTCATAATAGAGCTTTCTCAAGGCTTAATGGGTGTTGAATTATTTTTATGGGCCATTTTAGAATCCAATACTGATATCTATCTTACAATATGCCCTTGGAATCAATTCAACTTGATTCTTCAAACAAGACTTATGCAATTTGGAAAACAAAATACACACCTTTTACTTTCTTTTGAGGACCTCGATATTGAAATTCAATTATCTCTATAATTTCATATCCTCAATATCTGAAATTCAGCCCTGTAGTAGCCCTCTGAAGCTTCTTTCAAATGCCACAGGTCTGATTTGATTTGGATTCCTCAAGGAAAAGTTATGTCCAATCTCCCACAATGACCCAATTTTGGACTGGTTTAGTAGAGTGAACTTGTATGACTTGTCACGTGTCATTGTTTCCTCCTTTGGCTCTGAAATTGATAGAACGAAAACTATAGTCCGTTTACTTGCGACCACTTTTTACATCATTCCAATCTGATGCTCAGAGAGAGAGCTATGAAGACTTTCCCACGATCACCTCTTTGAGATGAAATTCAGAAGCCTAAAAAATCCCTAACTTCCACAGATCATATCTCCGAAAATATTGTGAACCAATATCTAAAATTTTGCGACGATGTTCCTTAGGATTGCGGATTCGTACTCTAAATATTTCAGCTTCTAAGCCTTCGTATAAAAACGTTATTATGAAAATACCACGATGACCTGTTTAGGTTAAATTCAGGAGCCTGCAAAATGACCTAACTTTAACAGATCATATCTCTGAAATATTGCGAACCAAGCTCTAAAATTTTGCGACAATGTTCCTCAGGATTTTTTCTTCACACTCTAAAAATTTCAGATTATGAACCTTCGTAGAAAAAAACTTATAGCAAAAATGCCACAATGACCTGTTTGGAGCAGCGAAACCCTAGAATATCAAAGCTTTGATACCAAATGTTGTGAAACCAGCTCCAAAAAGAGAAGAAAATAGATATCAACACCTTAGAAATAAGCCACTTCGAGGGGGCAACCTCCAATACATTACATGAATGAACAATTCTTGGATGATTCAAATTACAAAACCTCCTTTCTATATATAGGAGTCCCTGGGGCCACAATGTAATCCTAGCCGACCTAACAATAATAATTTAAGGGCACGATAATAACAATATGGGGGTTACAAGGGTACAATAATAACAATAAAGGGGTTACACTAACAACAATAAGGGACTATACTAGCAATATAGGGACCTAACACAATGAATATGTACACGTTCCATTCTCGGGTTATCCCCATGTGAAGAGGAACATTATTATTTATAGGTTGCATCTAAGATATGAACTCGACTCATCTCCCTTGACCATTGCTACAAAAAATAAATTATTTCCCTACATAATGAAACATACTATGTATTCCCTATTTCCATTACCTTGTGAAACTTTGGTTCATTATAGCTTGGAAAGTTCTTACTCAATCTATTTTTATGGCCTAAGAGCCCCTATTCTTTCGTTGGTTGATTTGAATCATAAGATACATAAATATGTTGGTTTTTTCCTATAGGATTTTTTTTTACCTACCAACAAGCATTATTGTGGGGTTGGTAAATCCAACATAATTTAAGCTAATATTTACAAGATTTTGATGCAAAAAACTATACGGATTTAATCATGTACTTTGAAGTGCTACAAAGGCATTATGATCTTGAGTTTAATTGAGGAAATTGTACAAGTAGTGGATTCTAATAATTTGATCAATAGATGGAGATACCCCAGTAAAAAGAAATGACTGTGAAAAATCACTTTAAAGAAGTCCAAGACAATACTTTTTCCCATAGCTTCTCCAATGTTTTGGAAAGAGATATAAAAATCCCGAGTATAAAAAGTGCATCTAGAATAACAACTAGAAGGACATGGAACAATCTTGTCTTCCCTCAAATATCGTCAATTGTTCCAATATTCTCTACCACAAAATGAAACTTAGAAGTCGGGAAATACGTTGCACCAAGAAGAAGCACCTTTGAAGTAAGACCACCAAGACTAGGCCTAACCCCACCACAACCCATTAAAATAACTAAAAGAATAAGATGAGATATAAAAATTTTCACATCCCCAAACGTAATAGCCCATAACATAATTCCCATGGCTTGATTAAAATTTCCATAGTCGGAGTACCACAATGTCATTTATGTTGGCATTATGGCTTTCATGGTTGCAATTAGCTTGTGTTGACATTGTGTTCATGATTGCAGCTACCTTGTGTTGGAATTGATGTCAGCCTTGTATCATGGTATCATGTGTTGTAAATTTTAGTCATGCATATGTTTGATTGATTGCAGTTGGTTGTGTTGCCATTGAGCTAGTTATGTTTGTATTGATGTCGACATTATGATGGTTTATATGCCGACGTTGACCTAGGATGATGGCATTGATGTGGTTTGATGCTTGGACATGTGTAAGTGATGTCTATGATCCATGTTTGATGAGCTTGGCATATTAGGTCTTCATGTTGTGTCCATGCTCATGACTTGTTATAGAGGATTGTTGGCCTGATGATGAGGTTGCAAAGGTGTTACAATTTTGTGCGTAGGTGTTGTAGCTTGTGTAGGTGTCAAAGGAGAGTAGAGGACTTTTTGGTACTCATGTCAACCCTTGTTTTTTGGATTCTAGGTAAACTTGGTAGTGGCACTTGGTAGACATGTTTAACCCACTTTCACAAGTGTCACGGAGCTTGGCAAAGGATTGGAGGAATGTGTAAGAGCTAGTGAAGGTGTGAAAACATGTGGCAGTGGTTATGAGATGAAGGTTTATGATTTTATCCTATACTTTTCCCTGGTTGCTAGGAAGAAGGCTCATGTGTGTTGTTGGAAGGATTTAGCTGAAAATATTGAGTGCAGTGTTCACCAATGTAGCTGATATTTGGCCTAGTTGTGCATGCAGTCAAGCCTCTTCCTTTACATCCCTCGCACACATCAGGTGAATTTCGACTTAGTTATTTATGGAAGATTCCAAATTAATGAGATAAGGTCTAAATTGGTTAAGTTCGTCCTACAAGGGGTGTGGAATCCTTTAGTGCACAAGTAGTGATGGTTATGGTTGGATTTTGTCAACTTTCTGCACCTTTGATCCTTGCACAAAAGAGGATTTCACCCAACACATTACATATACTCCATTTTTTAATCTGAGATCTAGTTTGTTTAGTGATATTGCGAGAGAGAGAATACTCTAGAGAGGTGGAATGCTTCAGACCTAGTTGTGAGCAAAGATACATAATGCACATGTGAAAATGGCATTGAATTGAGAAAATTCTTGAAGCAGAGATATCAGTTTGCAATGCAAAGTTGATGGATTTGTAGCAAAGTCTAATTTTTCGTACACGGAGAAGAATATTATGGCAGATAAGAGACCAAGTATACAATGTCTCAAATTTTTTGATTGATCCATTTGTTTTGTAGAGTTACTATAACATATGGAAAATTGTTTTTATTTTGAAAATATATTGAGGGTTTGATTTTATGGTTGAGTGTGAGATGCATTTTTACTACTGGATAATTGTGTTGTTGTAGATTTTATTGTTACATTTTAGTCACTATTTTGCTTGAGTAAAGAGAATTTTGTTGTGATGTTTTGATTTGATTTTTTGAGACTGTATTGTTGCTAAGATTTGGGTTCTAGAGATGAATCTTGTTGAGCATAGTGTCTTGGATCTAGTTTGAAAATGAATGAAATCGATATTCTCATAGGGTAGAGGAGTAGTGGCCCAACAAATGGGTGTTTGCTAATTTCAATAGTGAATCGATGGTGTCAGTATATTAGAAGCAGTTTCTCCATCCAATGGTGGTTAGATAGTTCAATCGTAACTAGGCAAGGCTAGTTCGTCGTGGCGGCTTACAGCGTATGGGAATTTGTAGAGTTGCGTGAGAAGATACTTCCTAGATGATCATTAGGATCGAGTCTCATGGCTTCTGGGTTTCAGCTAATTGTATATGAGGTCAAGTCTCGTGGTTGATGGGTGGCAACTAATCTATGTAAAATATATTTTCTTGACATAATATATATTCAAAGCAACGCAACAACAATAAGGGCGGTTTTTTGTCCCAAAGGGGTTTCCCACTAGATATCTTGTGTCCTCACGTGTGATGTTGTGATTGTGCATTGATGTGTTGTTTAGTTTTTCTCTCATGGTTGTTTTGGTTTAGCTACTTACATGGTTATATGCTTATGTTATGACTTATTAATGTGTTTTTGATTAGTTAATCGATGAATCAGTTGAGAAGTTTAATTTGGTAAAAATAGTATATAGATCACACTATTGATTCACCCCCCCTCTCAGTAGTGCTCAAAGTTTCTAAAAATTGTTATCAAAGTGGGGCTCTTGGTTGCAACTTGATTGCTGGAGATTATGTCTCGGGTTTTGTTGGTATATATATATATATATATTAATTATTATTATTATTATTATTTTATAATGACTTCTCAGGGATTGTCTGCCCTCACTACTACAAATTGCAAAGTATGGCATATAATTATTAAATCCTAGTTATTTTCTTATGGATCTAACATTTGGAGATTGGTATGTGAAGGATGTGGAAAGGATCCACTTGCACCTGAAATTTTGTGGCAGGGTGCTCAAGTTAGATGCACAATCTATGAGAATATTCATGATAATTAATTGAAGAAGTTAGTAGGTTTGAATACGCTAGAGAAATGTTGGACATGCTAAAGACCATATTTTAAGATGGAAGTAGTAGCAATAGAGAGTATGAGAAAAAGAACAACAAGAAGAAAAAGAATAAGGACCTTCAAAAATAAGAAGCTCAGCCACAAGAGTCTCATATTCCTAGTCCTAGTGGTTCAACCAATAATGTGCAAATATCAGACGATCAAGAATCCAAAGGTATAAATACTAATGATTTACTTTTCAGTTATAATTTGGATAGATCAGATTCTAGTCATGCTAGATTACCTTGTGAATATGAGGATGATATTAAGGTTCTTAAAGCTAAGATTAGGTCATAATCGCATGGAGGTAAGCATGTGAGTGTGGTTATAGCCTCATAACCACAATGAATTAGTGTCAAGGGTACGGTTGGGGATGTAAGTCAGTGAAAAAAAGTTCCAACTCAGGGGTTGACCACATGGGGTGTTTCTTCAGCTCCTAGATGATTTGTAGTCCCTATAAGATGTCAGTTTGTGGTTAGTAAGTCTCAATCGTAGGTCCCACTTCCTTAACTGGAACAAGGAGGTTGAGTCATGTCATAGTGGCACTCGCTCCAAGTTTACTCGGAGATTTTGTAAAAGTAGGTAAATGCAGGGGTGGGGGTGTTACAAAAGAAAACTATATTTTCTCTTTCATCCATAGAGGCATAACATATTGCACTCTCACAGGTACAAGTTCATGAACATGTATTTTAATCAAGATTGAACAAGAATAGCATGGTCCATCAAGACAGTTCCTGTGCAATGTTCAAATCATGTCGACAGTCAGTGCACAATGTAATTGACAATCCCTCACTTTTGGCTGCATTTGTACTTCTATTTCGGTGAGTTTTTCAAACTATCGCTTTTTCACGCCTTCACTTTTGTGAGTATCATTTTCATGCTTTTAATTGTCACTTTTACTTGCTTTCACTTTAATTAGTGTTTTTTTCATGTTATCTTCATGCTGGCAAGTGTCACTTTCATTTTCATTCGTGTATGCAAGTGTCGTTCACCCTATTCTCTTCATATAGTAAATGTCATCTTTTAGCATGTGGAGGGTCACACAATGTACAAAAGCTAGTTTTAGTTTGCTTTAAGAGGTAATATTTGCATTGATGAGTTGTACTTACCATGTAAACATGTATTACACTTTACTAAAGTTTCAAGCATTGTCGCACAAGTGTCGTCATGGTCGTCGCAAAGTGTATCTTTGGTGTCGCACTGAGGGAATTATGTTGTTCATGTGTTCTAGATGACCTATATTATGTCGTCAAGTGTTCTAAGTGCGTGATAACTATAAATTCTTGTCACTGATAGAATGGATTCCACACATAGTCAAATTTTGAAAACTTATCAACCGAACAATCTAGCCTCATCCAACCCTTCTGAGCTGCACAATGCGTAGTCTCAGTCCTCAAGATGCAACCCTACCTCTTGGAAATGTGCAATGCAAAGTTCCTGCCTTCCAGGACTGTGCACTGTGAAATCACTATTCTTAAGCCCGACCCCTAACCTCCAAAACTACACAATCCATCTCTCCATTCAGGCCTAAATTTTGCATTGCGTAGTCTCAATCCTCAAGCCCAAACCTTGCGCTCTTAAACCGTGCAATTGCATAATCACCTGGCCTCCTCTCCCTTCCAGAATTGCGCAATGGTAAAAATTAGTGCTCAAGCCCTCATCCTAGCTACCTAAGCTCCCCAATTGAAATATTTTTACTCAATCTAATCCTGAACTACGCATTGCATAGTCTCAAGGCTCACTCTAAGATTTTTAGCCCTTGAGTCCATCAATTGCGTTTTCCTTCTGTCTAGGCCTCCAAAGCTACGCATTTCGCAATATCAAGTCTCAATCCTCCAACCTGAGTGCTTGAGTCTCTCAATTACGCAATCATCTAACCCTGGACATCTTTAACTACACATTGTGCAGTCTCAAAACTCAGTCCCAGACCTTGGCCTCTAGAAATGTGTAATCCCTGAGTCAGTCACTCAACCAGTCCCCAGTTCCAGCCCTAACAAGTGATTTCATGAAACATATTAGGCTTGGGGTTTATCGAAATGATGTCCTCTTGTCATGGGTGGATTCCAGTCATAGGTATTCTATTATGTCATGAAAGGATGATGATGAAGGATATGGAGAAGGAAACCATGTTATAAGACACCTAAGGAAATGGGGAGATAAGATGATCATCAGGCAAGATGATGAAGGAATATTGGATTACAATAGAAGACCAAAGATCGTGATCACATGAAGACTCCATCTGGTTCACAACCCTTTAGAGGGCAGATATGGAGAACAAAGCTTATCTCTAATGAAGAGAAAGCAGCAAGAAGGACAACTTAGCACTACCACATAATCATGAAGTCCATGTCGGATCATGAGTCGCCATATGACACATAATTTTTGTGGATTATGTAAATTATATTCGAAATTGTATTGTAAAATAGAAGTCTAAAGGACATGTACAAATATGAAGAGTCATGTCAAGTCAAAAATTCATAGGAAGTCAAACAATCATGAGGGTAGTCAAAGATTCACAAAGAAGGAGAAGCGTCACCTCCCCATTGGTTATATATACACCCTCATTGTATGAGCAAAGGAATTTTCACCTCGGCTCCTCCCACAAGGCATTAGAAAGACAAGATATTTCTTTTGGGGAGCAAGGAGTGGCTCCAACACTCCACTATTGGAGTTAGTGGTGTTCATTGTATACATGTGTTTTGAGACTTTTACTTAAAACCATAAGCCTCACAGCTAACACGTTCTTCATGCATAGATCATGAATATTTGTAAAAATATTCTATGAATATATGTAATTTATGTTTGCTTCCATTTATGCTAAATTAGTTAAAATATTTCGGTTATTTTAGTGCTTATCATATTGAGAATGTGTTGTAATGGTTGTTATGATTGATGCATCCTTGTGGAATATTCTGATAAATGTTAAAGGAATTTTCCGTGTTTGTCTTGGTTGTAATGATCATCGCATATTTGTGGACTATTCCGCTAGATATTAGACCGATCCTTCTTGTTTTTGTGTGTCTCTACAAGTGTGGTATTATTACCTCTCTCTTAGAGTCTCACTTTTCTTCATCTCTGCAGTAGAATAACCTTGACACACCTACAACCGAACACTCACTAGGCACCCCCACTTGCTTTTCGTAGGAAAATATGCATTCCTCTCTCTTGTTGACAGGTAGAGCCAAGGTAAGCCTCTAAGAAAACGGTAATAGGGTGGAATACCTTGGGACCACATATCAGGGAAACCCCCTTGGTTGAAGGATTTTCAACACCCGTTGACACTCCCTACCAATTTGTGTGAATACCTAGTCAATTTCTTACTGAGTTTCACACTCTCAAAGAAAAGGGGCCAAAAAGAAAAATATGTTCCACGATCTTGTCACCATTTTTACAAAGAGCACACTAGCTAGGCCCAACCAAGCATTTTTTTTTTTTTCTAATGAATTTTTTTTTTTTCAAAATGCACCTTTGAAATAACCATGCTATAGATGGGCAATGTAGTTTCCATAACTTCCTTCACCACCAAGCCAAATACTTAGGTTTCTTATCATCTAGATTCAAGCATATATTCCCCAAATAAAAAATACACCCAAAATATTCCTTGAAATGAACATGGGAAATGTTTAGAGCTATAATATAATTTTACCATGGTTTAGCAAACTTTATTTATTTTTATCTCATGCTCAACATAATTGAATTTGTATTTACAAGATTACTTTTTTATCATAAAATTTCTTAGAATAAATGTTTTTGCACAATGTCTAATTTTCTAACCTATATCTAGGTTGAATATATATTCCTAACATTACATTTTGAACATAAAACTTTTTAAAAACATAAATATCTAATATTATACACTATATGTTTCTAATCTATATTTTACATATCAAAAATAATAAATTTATTTGAAAACAAATATTATATATTTATTGATTTTTTTTTAACATCCACAAAATAAATATTTTAAAAACCAATTTTAATTAAATAAACATTATACTTGATTGAGTTAAATATCCAACATATATTAAATAATTTTTTTTTGTCAAGTGATATTGTGTCTATCCAAGCTTGACCTACCTAGGATAGCTTGGGTCACACAAGCCCTAAGTTGATTGGATTTTTGTGTCTTCTCCTCCTAGCATGGGTGCAACAACCTCTATGAAGTTTAATCTAGGGTCACCTTGCTAACTACACCCATACTCAAGTAGTCATGCTAATAAAACTTAACATATATTAAATAAATATTATAAAAATGTGTGTATATAAATAACATTACTCAAATCCAACATATATTAAATAAATATTATAAAAATATGTTTATAAGAATAACAACGATTTTTACTCCACATTGGTATTTCAATTCTAAGAATTAGAAAAATAATTATAATGCCATATGATATAACCAATTAGAATATACTCAAATCATATTTAAATAATACAAAATATATATTATTATTATATTATTTTTTTTGTGTAATTATTTGGATGTTAACATTTAAAAAGACGACTCAATAAATTCGAACTTTTCATCATTTAAAAAATAACATATGTTGCTCATTATCAAACTCATTTAAACTTTATACATTTAAAAATATATATATATATCAATATTAATTATATATAATATTATATTTATAAATATTTTTTTCTATTTTATTTTGGATAGTGTTGCATTTTTATATTTAAACATTGTTGTAAATTTCTTGTTTTGGATAATATCTTCTAACTATAACTAACTATGTTCTTTAGCCATATTCTTCACTCATTCTTCACATAGAATTATGATTAAAATGCATACAGATTATGGGCATATCATATATAGAGGTGAAACGCACACTATATTCAATATAGTGCGTGTTAGTTACTCCAACCGCGACTATTGCATCGATAGGCTGGGTGTTGCCTGCCCATCATTGGTGGGATTAGTGCCTTATCCGAGTTGAGTTGTTCTTACCCAGCCCATTCCAATCTGGCTTTGCTTGGTGGGGGGGGATGAGCTAACGTTACCTTTGCTACTTAGGCTGGCTTACCCATCCATGTATGTTTACTTAGACGCTACTAATATTCATTCCTAGGCGGACTCTTACCGGGCTAATATAATCCCACCCAGGCGGACTTATTCAATATAGCTTGATGGATACTGGTCACTGCTACCTTGGCTTATGCTGGTTCCTTGGTGGCTATGACTTGGATCTTGCTATCCTTGCTTTACTGAGCTCACTAATCCTATTCATTCTATTATAAGGTCTAGGAGCGTGCTGTTACGCATTAGGCGAAATCCATGCTAACTTCACCGATGCTAACTAAGTTCACCAATGAAATGCTATTATCGTATTTCACAAGGCTTGGTAATGCTGTTTAACTGGTTAACCTCTGCTTTACCTCACAATGGGTATCACTTCACTGTGCCTTGCATCCTTATTCTTAGATCTGGTCCGGGCTAACCTCCTTGCTTGGCTAACCTTACCAATCCGTATCAATCCGTATTGCGGGCTCATCCATCCATTAATACTTAAAATATGGGTGGTGCTGGTAAACAACTGAAAAAGACCCAATTACATTGATGGGGAAGCATTATTATGTTCAAAAAATCCCTAGTATTATTGGGCTACTGCTGGAAATGGCTTGCTTCTCGGGTTAGACATTTTGATGATGGGCAAAGGGTTAGTCCGTCCGAATAGTGTAAAGTTGTCGGTGCGGCGCCTAGTAAGTAATGACCCCCGTTCCGGTATCTAAGAATCGCTCTGGTTCGTGCTCTCGCTCGGGCACGGGAGTGCTGGTCCATATCAATCAGATTCGCCCCGGTTGGCGGGCTCTGGTAAAGCTAGGTGGCGGAGTAACGGTCCTGTGTATTGCTTAGGCCGGTTTTTCCCTGCCCTAAGAAAGATATATACATTAGTGAGTGTGCTATCGGAGTCGGCTCATCCAAGATTTCCCAGAAACAAAAACAACCTCATTCATGTGTTTGTTCAAAAGGCCTATCTCTCTACACTAAGAAGGGAAAGCTACCAATTGATCAAGTGTCAGTGCTTGAACCCGAAACAAACAGTCAATAGGGTGTGGCAACACTTCATCAATTACGTGGGTTCCCCACTTCTAAACTCCGTTCCTCTCCTCATGCCTCCTGGTACGAGCCACCATGCATGCGACCATACCCCGCCCGGATCAAATACATCGAATGGCGTCTTCCCACCAAGTTCTCCATAAAATATGTTGGAGAATATTCCAGATTCTGTGCACACCTTTATTTACGGACTCGAACGAAATGAAAGACAGGTATAACCAACCTGCAAGACTAATGCTCCAAGAAACTGACTTACTTGATGGGAGTTTCAACGAGCAAGGTCTTGAAACTCAAAAATAATAAGCTCTTAAGGCAGGAAAACATCATGGGGCAATGCACTTTCCCTTCAATAACACTGACTAGGCCATGTAGCAGACCTTGAAAGCCGAACAGCAGGAGGCAAGCCCCCGAGCCTGGCCATAACAAAATTGACGCCGGATGAACCAAGTCCACTAGAGACTAGGGCCCGTATCCCGCTCCAATTGGGCTCCCAGAGAGGGCAGGCAACCCTTTCTTGAAAGGCTCGCCATGCTGACCTTTCTCTATGATCCCAACACCAAAAAAAGGATGATCTACCCGCATTTTTCCTCAGCAACTGACTTCCACCACGGTAGAATGAAGTTACCTGTCAAAAACCAATCGGCCGGTTGGATTCCCTCCCGCAGCCAGGACCCAAGCATTAGAGTATGTATGCTGCTTTCTTAAGCAGTGAGTGTTAGGGGCATCGACATTCGCAAGGCCGCCAACCAATCCTTTCTGTCTCAGCAGTACTAAGGAGGGAGAATCCACATTGTGAGGTTCAACCAACGACACTCTGGACAAGAAATCCCCATCTCTATTTTTCATTTTAGATATATACCTAAATATATATAGATATATATCTATAGGGAAGGCATTGGATATTCGTAGAGGGAGGGCGCTATTTTATCTTCGTTCAATCCGAAATAAAGCAAGAACTCGGGCGAGCGTCTATAATCAATTGAAACCAGACAATATGCATGCAAGGGTAGGGGGCGCGTTGATTGAATAACCCCCAGACCAAGAAAAAAGCGTTTATAAATCATATAAGATATGCTCAGTGATTCGTGAAATTAAATCACTTATCCTTTGCCTCGGGCACACCGGTCACAATTTTCACTGCCCAATAACCGATCCCAGGGAAAAGAAGAACCAGTTACACCGAAAGATACGGTAAGCACAGCCAAAATTACACCCGTAACCAAAGTGAATTCACGGGGTTCTTTGAATCCACCTGTGAGATAAACACGGAATACGTGCAGGATCATCATTAGAACCATCATACTTGCCGACCATCGATGGATTGATCAGATTAGCCAACCAAAGTTCACTTCAGTCATTAGGTATTGAACAGAGGCAAAAGCTTCTGTAACGGTCGGACGATAGTCAAAAAGAATAGCAGAACCAGTAGCTACTTGTACTAAAAAACAGGTAAGTGTGATCCCCCCCTAGACAATGGAATTAGGATATGACAAAGTCAAGAAACATGAGTAGCTAAGCTCATAACCATTCCCTTGGACCCCCTGACCTCTTCCCCTCTAGTGGATTCATTGTCCCCTTTTTGTAGGTGCTCTTTCTCAGTCAGTTCTTAGATGTTTGAATTCATTTCCGAAATGATACATGCCCCAATCGAATGAGATCTTCAAGTGCCCGGTTATCGATAGAGAGCGACTTTATTCAGTAGGTTATTAAGATAGTACCGTAGCCCGACGACTATTCTCTATATGGCTCCCCTATACCAGTTTTCAGGGATTTTCCGTTTTAAGGCTGAGTCAGTTTGGCCTAGTTTAAGGAGAGGAAGCAGTTCGCTACCATTCCCTTCCACAACCGGATTCATTTATTTACCCTAGCTATAAAGCCTTCACCAGTGGCTCATAATATTCCACTTAGAATCTTGTATACAGTGGTTTATAATCTCGGCTTAAGTGCTCTACGGGCATTTGCCTTTGATCCTAGCCGATGTTGGAACAGATTCTTAATGACTGGTGTAAAGGGCAACCTTCCCACGGTATCTCTTGATACGCTTACCCGACGTGCTTCTTTTCATGTTATTGCTCTTGCCGCACTTCTTCTTTTGGTTAACGCGCCCCACTAATAACAGATTCGGGGTTGAGCACATATCCAGAGCACATATCCAGGAGGGTATCAATTATTCTAATTTAGTTCCATTCCCTCTTGGTTATAAACAGAAGATGTATTTTTATTTGTGTTGTCTCCCTCTGATTGTTGACTCTTCTACCTGACTCTGAGTCTGATTCTCTGATCTTAGCTTGTTCTTCTCTGATCCCTCAGGTTGGGTCTTGGTCTTATGAAACACACTATTACTTTATTGGTCGGTTGGCATCTTTATTAGTTAGCAATATAGTTTCTTTCGTGAACGGAGAATTTCTTCCTCACCGTTTGTGCAAAACTCGGGTGAGTGGCTCCGCCCCTAATGAGAAAAAAGGAAAACTTAATCATAACTATTAACTTCAAATTCAAATTGAAAAAAAAAATAAAAACTTAGTCATAAATATTAACTTCAAATTCAAATTGAAAAAAAAAGCTAATTATGTAGAAAATAATTTTTCAATAGACAAAAAATAACCCACTTAAACTAGATGTGGTTTCTCTAAAAGCAAATGAATTACCAAATATTTTATTCATTAAAACACCTTCACCTATAGCCAAAATGAAAATAAGTTAAAATAAAAAAAATACAAAGAGATTATATTAACGAAGCTATATGACCAAACAATTGTGAAATTGAAAAAATAATAATAATAATAATAATTAATAATAAATAAATAATAAGGCTTTGGCGCTTTCGCTGGCTTATAGGCGGCTGGGCTTTTTCCATGTTTGGCTTCAGCAGACGTGGGAGTTCATTTTCCTCTAATGGCATTCAGATATTTATGAAGTGCAGTGTAAGGAGATGCTCAGCGTTCCATGTTGGGTCACGGGGACGGCACGGGCACTGATCAACTTACAGCTTCATCCTCTGTTTCATTTGCGATGAACACTAGAGTTGACCAAATCCAAAGGCATCACATAAAGATCCAACAATAGTAGCAGCATATCCAATTCCAGCACCAGCAATAGCATAGTCTGTTGTATACCTTGATTCAGTGAAGATAAGATCAAGACTTGGTGGCTGGCAAGAAGCCAACCTCTCTCTTAAAAAAAAAACCACACTGTAATCTTGAAATCACATTTTAATGAAATTACTTGAACTTCCGGCCAAAATAGGCACACTTTCGATCTATGGAAACGCAACATAAAAAATTAGATTCTTAAATCCATTCAAGAAGTCTCCTGTAATCAAGTTCCATCCATTTCACTATGGAGGACGACAGACTTCCACATCCATAAAATTCTGTACGATTCAAAACCCGCCTATGGAAAACCCTTGGAAACTAGAGGACATACAAGAATTTAGTTAGGCTTGAACTCTTGAAAACAAATCTTCAGCCATTCATCCAAAAATTTAAAAAGAAGCCAACCTCTCTCATGTAAACGACATGGACACGGATGTTGAAGATATCTCCAGAAAACCACAACGCAAAAGCAGAAAGAGAGCTCTTGCTCCTCAAAGAACCAATACAGAACAACCATGGAACGCAGGAACCAAGAACACGGAAAGGTAGGAGCTTTATGGATTTTAACCATAAATCATGAATCTAGAATGAGTTGTGGAAGGGCGGAAGTAAAAACGGGCGGTAAAACTAAAATTTGAAATGGGTGCGGCGGGAATTGGTACTTGCACCGGATGGCTATGGGATGGTCATCAAAACCATGGCCACATGCAACATAAACGTTGGACAACGTTGGATGCCGATGGTGCCGGAGAACAGAATAGGAGTAGTCGGTGGCCAGAGTCCGGGCAATTCCTCCGGCTTGTTAGACTACTCCTATATATTTATATGTAGCGCTCGATTGTTCGGGTTTAATACAAACGAAGTCCTATAAGGTGGGACCCTCACAAATCGCATCGGAGAAAATTGTAGCAGTGGAACGTGTTGACAAAGTTCTGATTGAAATGCGGACCTAATGGGCTTATAAACCATGATTGATATATGTTTGAGTTACGGCATCAAAGTGAACCATCACATCGGAGCGATTCATGCATCGGCACAGTGAAGTGAACAGTGTTACATCGCATCAGAGCGACCCATCGCATCGGCGCAGTGAAGTGAACAATGTTACATCGCATCGGAGCGATTCATCGCATCGGCACAGTGAAGTGAACAGTGTTACATCGCATCGGAGCGACCCATCGCATCGGCACAGTGAAGTGAACAGTGATTGATCGCATCGGAGGAGAACAGAACATCGGAGCATTCTATTGAAAGCAGCGATTGCGATTATCGCATCAGGACCTTCACAAAGGCTCATCGCATCGAAACAAAAGTAAAGTTCGGCAAGTGGGCCCGAAAGGGCATTTTGTGTATTAAAATGATCTATTATCATTATATCACCGAAATTTATTTGAGTTATATAACACGGCAGTTCATATGTTAAAAGCGCCTCATTATTATGCCGAGAATTGAATTGCATTATATAAAAAATGCAGTTACATATATGCAAGATTTACGCAACAGCAATGAATAGAAATGCATACAGAGAAGAAAAAGACAAGCACAGTCACAGAAAAGACAAATACGCAGTGATCCAAGAGTCTGAATGAGTTGAGTTGGAGTTCTCATTGTAATTAACTGTAAATGTTTTATTTAGTTTATATTGTTATTGATGCATTGGCAAGTCTCCGGAAGAAAACAAAAATCCCACTGTAATATTAAAATTAGTACATACAATTATATTTTTTTGAGTGAGCTGGAAAAGAAATGAGAAGGCAGAAGGCTAAGAGGTATGGTTGTCCATTTCGAATTCCCTGAGGAATACAAACAGTCAGAAGGAAATCTCTATAAATTATATCACTTTGATATGCATAGAGAGGTTAGAGAGTGAGGTAAGAGAATGCAGAGAATGAAGAATTGAGGCAGAGAAGATAAGAAAAAGAGGAGCAGAAAGAGATGCTACAGAACAGAGCTGATATCTGAGGTAAATCAGCAAATATTTTTCTTTTGATTGAATGAGGAAGTTGGAGCTTCCCTATCAAGTTTAAGCTTGATAGATGTCAATTGTAGCTGACTGAGGTTCGAGCCTCCTGTAGGTTGGTGCCTGCAGAAAATCAATGGTGAGAGGGAGTTGGAGCTTGCCTTTGCATCACAACAATAATAACATGTGGTTTTCTCCCTTTATGGGTTTCCACTTATATCTGTTGTCTCTGTGTGTGTTGCTTATGTGTTGATATGTTCTACTCAATCTTCTTAATGTTTGCTGCTCTCATAATAAGCTAGGTGTCACATTAACTTAATACTTGCTGCTACACATTAAGATTGTTCACATATTAAAGTTGGTTATAAAATCCAGTTGTAAATAAGCTTGATGAAAAGTTTAAAAAGCTTATGTATGTGTTAAACTGATTCACCCCCCCTCTCAGTTTAACTAAGGATTCAACATGATGCTAAAGTAAAAATACTTTAAAAAGTTTAGGTTTATAAAATTTAGAATTTTGATGGAAAAAGATTTCAGAGTTGTATAATATTCATTCAATTTTCTAGTTTGGTAGTTATTTCCTCAAAAATTTCTATTCTTCAAAACTAAAAACATAAAATAATTTAGAGGTGTGGTGAACAACCAAAAGTATGTAATCAAACATTATTTTCCTAGAAAAAATAAAAGTGTACGTATAGTACATTTAGAAGAAAATTTTCTTCTAAGAAAATATTTTTTTCAAAATTAGCCCATTAACGGGGAGAACATGTTTTCTCCCTTGAAGATCTTGTAACATGAAGGTTGATGGGCCAATTTGTTTTATGATTTGAAATGGTCGAAGCCACATTATTTGGAATTTGGTATGATTACCTTTTTCCTCATGTGCCTTGTCCCACTTAAGTACGAGGTCTCCAACTTGGAATGTTTTTGGGGAAACAAAATTTGCATCAAAATAATTTTTCATTATTTGCTGGTGTCGAGCATGAGTTAACTTGAACTTTTCTCTTTCCTCTTCCATTTTTAGGATCTGAGGCATTCTTAATTGTAGGGAAAATAAGGCACTTCGTCAATAAATTTAATTAGGGCTAATGAAGGAAGAGCTAAATTTGATGGAATTACAGCTTCTTTCCCATAAACCAGATTAAATGGAGAAGTTCCTATAGAGGCCTTCTGAGTAATCCTATCTGCCCATAATGAAAATGTTAAAGACTTATGCCAATTTTTATGATTCTGATCAATATTCCTTTTAATGATTCTTATGAGATTTTTATTCATTGATTCTTCCAAACCATTCCCTTGGGGATAGTAGTTATCATAGTATTTAAGCTTAAAACCTCTTTTGAGAGCAAATTATGTTATACTATTTCTCGAGAAATAATATGCATTATCAAACATAAGTACATTGGGTAAGACAAAACTGGTAATAATGAATTGATCAATAAACTCAATAATGGCTTCTGATTTAGCTACATTTAGTGGAACAACTTCCACCCACTTATTGAAATAATTTGTTGCAATGAGAATATATTTATGATGTTTGGATGAGTTAGGAAAAATCTCACCTATGATATCCAATTCCCATTGCTCAAAAGGTTATTCAATGTTGATTGGTTGTAAAGGAAAGGCTTGTTTTATTTGTCTTCCAGCAACAGTTTGACATATTTTTCATTTTCTCACATATGCATGAGCATTTTTGAACAAGTGGTCCAGTAGTATCCTACATGAAGGATCTTATGTGTAGTGGTATCTCCACATAAATGTCCACCTACAGGTCCATCATGGAGTTCCCGCAAAACCCTCTCTGCTTCAGATTTCTCAAGGCATCTTAGTAGTACAGAGTCATAGTTATTTCTAAACAAGACATTGTCTATGATTTGATATTGACTAGCTTTCAATCTTAAAGATCTTTTTCTTTTTTAATTGATTTTTGTAGGAGCATATCCATTTTTTAAATAAAATATTAGATCGGTATACTGTGATTCAGAGTAATTTAGGCTTACCTCAGCAATGTGTACAATGTTGCCTAACTCTTCATCATCTAATATGTTGGATGCTCCAGATAGCAGTCTGTAGAGACCTTGTCCTCTAATGATTTTGGCTGGACTTATTTCAATGTCATATTCCTACAGAGCAGTTACCCAATTTTCTCTCTTTTCTCCTAGTTCCTTTTGAATAAGTAGTTTCCTTACAACCTAAAATGGAACTATTACCTTAGTGTGTGTTTTAAGGAGAAAAGGTCTAAAGTGCTTCAAATATTTATAGCCAACAAATGCTTCTTTTTCCACTTCTGAATAATTTAGTTCAACACCTTGAAGATTTGAACTAAAGAATGAAATGGGTGCTTCAATCTTTTGATGATTAATTTGTGTTAACATAGCAGCGTAATATGTTTCAAATGAAAAAGTATATAAAATGAAATGATTAGAAAAATTTGGGGTAGTCAGAGAAGGAGCATTGATGATAGCTTCCTTGATTATATCAAAAGCTTCTCTTTCATTATGTCCCCATTTGAAGAGTGCATTTTTCTTAATCATTACTTGTAATGGTAAAACAATTTGGGAAAATTTTGGAACAACCCTCTTGACAAAATTTATCTGTCCTAAAAAGGACTGCATGGATTTTTCGTTATGGGGATGGGAAAGTTCAGAAATTGCCTTTATCTTTCAAGATCTATGCAAATGCCTTATTTTGAGACAATAAAACCTAAAAATTTTCCTTCACTTAAAGAAAAATAATAATTTTTTGGATTTAAATAATTTCCATATTTTAAACAACGTTCCAGGATTTGCTTAAGATCAAGATAGTGGCCATTTATTTTCTTGGAGTAAATGGTTATATCCTCTAAATAAAAGCCACAATTTTATTTATCAATACCCTAAAAGAAATATCCATTTCTCTTTGAAAAGTTACTCCTGCATTGATTGGACAAAATGGAATTTTTTGATAGGCATAAGTGCCCCATTTTTTTGTAAATGTAGTCTTTAATATATCTTCAAGATGAACTAAAACTTGATTGTAGCCTGAAAATCAATCAAGGAAAGACATTAATTCAAAACTAGAAACTGATTGCAAAATTTGTTTCATCAGTGGTAATGGGAAATTGTCTTTCAGGCAATCTTTGTTTAAGTTCCTAAAATCAATAAAAATACGAATATCGCCATTCTTTTTCCTAACAGGGACTAAGTTTGAGACCAATTTTGAATGCCTAACAGGAAAAATAATCTTGGCCTTAAGGAGTTTTTTTAGTTCACTTTTGATTTGACTTTCAAGATTAAGGTGGATTTTCCTTAGCTTTTGTTGTATAGGATTTTAAGCGGATATCATTGGGGTAGTATGTTGGATGATGGAAGTATCATAAGTTTTAAGATCTTCATATTTCCATGCGAAGACATTCTTGTATTTCTTCAGTAAATGAATGAAGGCTAATCTTTCATTGGTGGAAAGACCAAGTCCTGAATTAATTTTCTGTGGGTTAAGATTTGTTCCAGGATTTACCAGTTCAAACCTCGAAGTTGAACTTTGAAGTTTAGAATTAGTAACCTTTTTTAATTTGTCTTTGAGATCATAAATATCTTCAAGTTTGACCACAGACTTAGTTATGCCATTTTCTTCATGTTTATGTTTAATTGCCTTTCATGTTCATCTTCATCAAATAATTGATCGTCATATGATACTTTTGATGTAAGAAAAGTTATAACATCATCATCTTCATTGACTACTCTCCAATTAGTAATATTATCAGGAATAGATGGGAAAAAAATTAACTCTATAGAAAATCTATTTGGACTATAATCTTCTGAAGGAATAAGCCTGGACGCTACATTAGCTAGAAGGTCTACACTTTCATTCTGAATTCTTAGAACATACGAGATATTGAATGTTGAAAAATGAGAGGTAAGAGATTGTACTAATCACTAGTAATGTTTAAGATGACTAGAAATGTAGTGTATGGTATTTCTTACCTGTTTGACAATTATTTTAGAATCACCATGTCCCTTAAGATACTTGAAACCAATATCAATTGCTTTGTATAAGCCTTGGACCAGTGCCTCGTATTCTGCGGTGTTATTTGTGTATTCAAATTCAGGTTTGCATGTCAGCATTGTCTTTTCACCTTACAGATTGATTACTATACAACTAGCTCCTGCACCTTCACCAAATTTTTATTCATCAAAGTATAATGTCCAGAAAAAAGTATTAATACAAGGTTTATCTACAATATTTATACACTTGGAAGAGTCTGACTGAGAAAAATTTTCAATCTGAGAATTAACTGAGTTGGTGAGAAATAAAGATTTTTTAGCATTGAAAATCCCCAAAAAGGATTCAACAGAGTAATTGCCGCAAATGTTATTAGTAAAATCCATGGGTTCATTCTCTTCTTCAAATTCAGTTACTGAGTGTTTCAAGTTATTTTCACGGTCTACTCGGATTTGATTTGGCTTACCATTATAGGGAAGCCACATATGAGACCAATCAGTAGCAAAATAGCCATGAAGCTTTTCCGACCAATCTCTACTTAGGATTAGACCATAAAAATCAGGAATATCAGAAACTAAGATGTCAATTACTTGATGAACTTTTGGATTGGATGTTAATCTGATAAGGACTGAATTTGTTTCTCCTAGTACATTAAACTTTGTTTTGTCTAATTGCACGATATGTACTGCAAAATTTTGAGGAGATATATTCAATTTCAGACAAACCGAATATGGCATAATGTTTGAAGAGGCTCCAGAGTCGATTAAACAATTATACATATTTTTTTTGAATACTTCAAAATTTATCATGAAAGGAGGAGTGTGTGAATTAGATCTGTCACCAATTAAAATATCATCACTCGCGTCAATTTTCTCACATGAGTCACTAGGAGGCTTACTAACTCCTTTAGATGCTTTGGAAGTTACAGGAGAAAGCAAGGATGAAGTAGGGGCTACATTCAATTCTTTGAGTAAAATTTTTTGTTGTTGTTTCAATTTTCTCAACTTATGTAAAGAGATATTTTCTTTAATCTTCTTCATATCTTCCACTATATTATATTCAATAGTATCAAAGACTACTATTGTCTTATATGTAGATGGAAGAGAAGAAGAAGTTGGATTTGATTGAGGAGAAGAAGTCTTTTTATTAATTACTTTGTCCTTAGCAACAGAGGATGAATATTTTTTTTCTTGAGGTGATTGAGGTAGGTCAGTGGAATTTTTACTTCTAGTGTTAACTGGAAGTGCCTCATGTTCATTTGCATCATCAAACATTGGAAGGATAAAGTCCCATGGTCCATCGACTTCAACCAATTCTTCTTCTTGAGATTCTTTCGTGGATGATATTGTTTCATCATGATCTTCATTTTGATCTGATTCAACATTGGAGATTACATTTGAAGGTTGGGAAGCTTGGTTTTTCTTAAAAGATCTAAAAGGCTTATTTGAAGAAGACTTAGCTACCTGTTTATTTATCTTAACCATATCATTTGACATGGTTTTGAGGACCTTTTGTAATCCCTCAAGATCATAAGGATCTTTGGATTTTTTCTTTTTGGGTTCATCCTTAAATGAAACCTTCTTAGTTTTTCTATCTTCTTGTGCAGTTTTCTTCTCTAAAGCAAGTATTCTTTTTTCAACAGAAAGAGATTCTTTCATATTCTCTACCAATGTAGCCTTATTGGCTCTATATACAAAAATAGCAATATTAGAAGGAAGAGAGGATATGTACCATTCTATTTGTACATCTACTCCAGGCTTAGATGTGGTTAGGATCTCGTTGAGCAATTTATTAAATCTAGAGTTAAAGTATTTGATCTTTTCCCCTGTGTTTGCTTTAATATTGGAAAGGTCATTGATAAGGGTGGCAGTAGTGCGATCATCACCAAATTTAGTAAGGAATTGTTCTTCAAAAATATCCCATCTAGTAATAGTTCCTGATGGTATTGAAAAATACCATGATCTAGTTGATCCTTTAAAAGTATAGGGAAATAACCTAACTACACAATATTCCTCAGTAACTTCATTAATATTTGTGGCAAGCATAAATTTATGGAGATGTTCTTCTGCTCCATCTTCTGGATTATACTTAGGAAACCATATTTCAGGATACTTAGGTAAAGGATGAAGAGGTCCTAATAATTGAACAACTCCAGGATTTTTCCAAGGTCTGCTGCCATTATGTGAAGTGGAGGATTAGTTTGTCTTGAAGGAGGATTTGGAGTAGAATAAGTAGTTCCAATAGTGGTTGAAGGTGAATAAGAAACAACAATGGAACTAATACTAGTTGACGCAGTAGTTGTAGACTAAGTAGAAGAAAAAATATGAATTGATGAAGAAATTGTTTGACAAGATGTAAAAGGAGGAATAACTGATGGTGTTTGAGGGGTAGAAGAGGATTGAATCTCTCTAGTTGATGATTGAGTTCCAATATAAGAGTTTTCCTACGATGAAAATGATGAGTAAATTCAAAAGGGATTACTCTAAGCTTTTCACTTTTAGAACGGGTTAATACACCAATGCCTTCAAATATTGAATTAATACTTCCTTCGGAGGATTCATAAAGTACACATTTCTCTGCCGAAATTGAGATTTCTTCTAATTTATTTATCAATGTTTTTACTTCAGGTGATTTTGGAGTATATTATAAAGAGATTTATTTATGAACAGGACTAGGTGATTTGGGAGGAGATTGGAAAACTTCTGATTTATGAGTAGGAGATCTTGAACCGAGACTAGAAGTTGTGGAATTGGAGGGAGAATGACTCTTTTGATGGTATTTTATTTTTAGATTAAGCTTTGGTGCCATTCATAGTCAAATGTCCCTCCTTCTAGCGCCAAAAATGTTGAGGCCCCGAAGGTGCAACAACATCAGGGAAACCACCCGGTCGGGGTCTTAAAAATCGTCCCTTTTCCGTTTGGAATGGTAGCCCCGACTGGATTTATGGGACTAGTTTCCTAGCTTAATATAATTGGGGTGAATGGATGGGTTTATCACTGTGTGTAACTTGATATATGGAAATATTAGCAAGCTTGCAATAAACAATATATCTATCTACTATGTATCCCAAGATGAAATCTATTCTCTGTGCAATCTACAAAAATGACTTTTCAATGGATTCAAATAAAGATCATACATTAAATTAAATATATGAAAATGTTTGAGATAATTGATTTAATTAAATAGTTAATTAAATCAATTGAATAAAGCTTATATCACAACTTTTAAATGCCTGTATTGCATATGTATAAAATGATAACATTATAACATGTTCAGAAGTGAGTTAATGTCAAATTGTATTCAAACAGATACATAAAACAAAACATCATAAGATAAATAAATATTTCTCATTTGAAGCAAAAATATAAAACATAGGGTAAAAGTACCATGTATATGTTCACTCTGCTCATTTGAGAAAAACTACTTGGTCCATCCTTTTCTATTCAGAAAACTTCAAGAGTACAAAAGTGCAAAATCCGTAAATTATTCCTTTCAAAATTTCAGGATCCCTTCTTCAAATACATGAAGGGGTTTAAATATAAAAATAAAATTCTTAAAATAGTTATTACAATAAAAGAACTAAGGATGTTTAAAAAAACCCTCCTTAAAGTAAGTGGAATTTAAAAAGAAATAGAATTATAGGGGTGACTTGCTCGATCACTGTCATGTTGTCTCCTTTGCCATTTGTACCTTCAGTCGAAGGATGTTAAGCATAGGCTTAAAATCTAGAGGTTGGCCTAGCCTAATGTGCAGCTGTCCAGTGAAAACAACATCAGAAAGTGGAGGAAGCATGTCGGAGGATGTATCTGTGAGACAACGCAGCATAAGCCACTGATTGTGAGGCATTACTAAATACCTCCAATATTTCTCCCAATCCATATTTTCTAGCTTCTTGATATGTTCTTCTTTTACCTTTGATACTTCTTGCCACTGTCTTATCAAGTCTTTCACTATAGGCAATGCATCGGGAGGTCATTTGTCAATAAGGTTTGTTGCAATGAGATTTTGACTAACAGTTTCCACAGTGTTAGTAGCAACATCGTTTTCTCTGCAAGTGGCTATTTCTGCATGCTTCAACTATATATCTCAGTCTGTAAATAATTTTTCTTTCTTTGAATCCTTGATCTTGGGCAGGTTGTCCTTTCGGCCATTAGCAAAATCCTGCCAGGTGACAAACTGGGAAACCTTATCGTCTATCTCATCAAAAATAATCCTCATATCTGAAATGCGATTCACAAGTGAATCACTATGTTCACACAATTCAAGAATACTTGATAATTTCTGACAAAAAAAAATCTTCTACTATGCCAATAAATTGTTTAGTTCTAAGGCCTCTTTTCTAAATTCATCAATATTTGGGTTATCTTTTACTTGCTCAATAGAGAGCTACAATTGGTGAATTAGAGTTTCCTTGGAACTAATCTCATTATGATGCTGAATTTTTAATTGTTCCATGCTCTGTTGGAGTTGTGTGATCTGTACTTGTAACTATTGATTGACACTTTGTTTTTCTGCTTGTAGCTCTAGTTCAAGTTGGATGATTTTCTCATCGTTTTGTTTCATCAACTGTTGAACTTATGAGGCATTTTTAATGGTTGCAGAAGCATAATCTCCTGTGAACATAGTTAGCCAGGTTAGATCCTGTGAAGGATCTTCATGTGTGTCTTTCCAAACAACATCCATTGATACATCTTCTTGGACAAGGGGTTAGGATTGCTCTGATATTCTTCATTTCTTTTGTCTTCTCATAACCGCCTTGTGTTTAGGACTATAGAAAATGTCCAAAGGAGGAATTTCCTCAATTTTAAGAACAATTTCGGTGGTGGGGAAGGTTGAGATGAATTAAACTCTTTTTATGTTTACTAATTTGTTGGGTGGCTCAACAGTGAACCAGTCCTGATTTTTATTTTGAGTAGTATGCACAATCTGTTGTTGATCAACAACTATAGCTCCTTGGTCTTCCTATATTTTTAGATCAAACTCATTCCAAACATCATTTAGATTACTCAGGAAATCCAAATCCATAGTTTGAACTTAGGCTGATTTATCTTGGTATGTTTTGCTAAGGTCTTCAGTATCCTTAGATGTCGATTCACTTTCCTTTTCCTTCTGAGACAATGGTTGTGATACATCCAACATTTTCAATGGAATTGCTTCCAATCTCTTATTCCTATATTGTTTAAACTTTAGTAATTGTTTTGGATGGAAGCATAAGGCTGCCAACTTTTGAACTGCAGAATAATTATCGATAGACTCAAATAGGTCATTGAAATAATCGTCTTCATGTACAAAAGGCATAATCTTCACTTGGGTAGTGAAATTATTGGAAACTTTAATTGGGTCATACTATTTGTTTGGAATTGTGAATAGCTTCAAACATTCAATCTGACCAATCTCTATAATAGCATGCTTGTAATTACCCAGACCATAAACACCACAATTAATTGGAAAAGAAGGCCATGATGCTTTCTTAGCCTCTTTCAAAAAAATGGTTAGGTCGTTTCCAACAGTTTGATATGCAACTTCTCTTGCGAAAAACTTGTCAAGAACATATAGGGGAAAAACGTGTGGTCGAGCTAAGTTCCCAAATACTCGGACATAGGTGAGCAAATTTTCACCAAACCATTTTCCTATAGAGGAAAATTCATCTTAGGCCTATTTTGACAGTCTGGGGCTTTCTCATTAAAAACAGCTTGAAACAGAGGGAGAATGACTCCATGGAAATTTTGTAAAAATGGTTATCATACTTATATTCCCACAACATACTATGAGATATATGAATAGTTACAAGGTCTTGGGTAGTCCATTTCTATCCCATGGCTGGAAAATCCGAGGTAAAACACACAACATCCATGATATAGGCGCTCATATAGAATGGGGGAATTTATTTGGAAGAAATGGAACGATTTTTCCTATATTCTAAAATCTGAGTGCCAATATTATTAGACAGAATATTTCCCCAATCCATAACATAGGAATTTGCAGCTGCTTCCATGAGCTCGTTTTCTTTGGTGAACTGTGCAAGAAATTATTTATCATAGACCTTTTTGGGGTCTGGGATATGGTACATCAACTTCAGGTCTTCAACTTTGAAGTAACCAATCATCTTTCCTCTGCTAGTAAGAAATTTCCTATCCCTGATATTGAGATTATCAATGATCCATCTTACCAAATCAGTGTATGGTAATATTTTAGGTTGCGCAACAATTCAATGTAAGAAATAATTAGCTACTTCTTCAATTGTAGCTTTGGAGGAATTAGGAGCATCAACAGTTGCTTTTCTTTGAACTTTGTGAGGTTTTTCATACTCGAGAAGCTTGTACATGAATTCCCATGAGGAGGATCCGCTTTCTGGACCACACGTAGTATCTATAAACAGAGGAAGTATTTATGTTCTCTTAGTTGTAATGAGTGCAGGGTGCTTCTTAGCTTTCTTAAGAGCTTTAGACATCTCTAGGGAATTTTGCTTATTCGGGCTCGCCTGCAAATAAATGAGAAAGGATAAGCAGAAAGAGGGAAATTTTGGATTTACAAATGCATAAGCACCATAAGAATAGAAACCTTTAAACGGATGAGACTTCGCACACTGATGAGATATGAATTGAATGATTTCTTATAGTAAAATGATTATGGAGGTATGGGCGAAAAAACCGTTAATTTATGACATTAATATTTGATATGGTTTGTTGTGCCCATATAATCATTTCCGCATTAAAACCAGATCTGTCATGTTGCAGGATTTCTCATGTGAAAATCTTCATTTAATATTGATCAACTTAGTTTTTTGTCTATTTGCGATATCGCAATCGCAATATCAGCGAAAATAAATGGAGTGTGAAGTGTTTAAGTTGACAAAAGTGCGATGTCCGATTTGCGATGGACTATATCGCATCAGTGAACATGGTCTGGGGGAAGAATAGTGATTATGTTTGCGAGAATGTGATGTGATGGAGTATATCGCATCGTGGAAACATGGGAGGTGACAATAAGACCGTCGGGGCAGGATTTGCGAAATGCGAAATGCGATATGCGATGACTTCCGTGGCGAAAGTGGGTCCCGCAAGATTTCCTTATAGAATTTGCTTGGAAATATGGCTTTTTCCTTTATAAAAGCACTTTTTCTTATAGACATTGGATCGCAATATGTTTTAAGTAACCTTTTAGGAGTTACATACGCTTCATTGCAGTTTTGTGATTGTGATGATGCAATATTTCTCTTATTAAGTGCTTTCAAGGCCAAATTTTAAGGTTTTATCCCTTTTTTATCCCTATTTCTATCTAATGAATTACTCTAAGGGTATTGTTTTTTTTAACTCTAAAAATTAAAAAGGGTCCCCATTATTTTTTGAAGGTAACTATTACTAAAATAATGGGGGTTGTGGATTAGCACAACATCACCATAAGTTGAAACCTCCCTTTTTAGGTTGAGGTTCTCCATTTTTATGCACGTTGCATACCTCCCTTTTCCACGTTGAAGGCCTCCCTCTCCAAACCATTAGGGATGCTTCCTCTACCAGAATATTTCAGCTTCTTACCAAATTTGGAAGAGTCTTGGGAAATGCCCTAAGCATTCCAGTGTTGGTGGTCCTCCTTAAACCACCTCCTTATGCCAAAATTTCAGAGAGAACTTTCAACTCCTTGCTATCATACGTTGTTATAGCTCTCTTCTTGGACTCATATATACCCCTTTGGATTAAGGGGCGAATTTTGGACACCTAATCCTCTAAGGGTTATTGTGGAAGTTGAACATCCACCGAAGTCCGAGAGACCTTGGAAGATGAATCCAAGGGTCACAAGAATGTATTATAAATGTACATCTATGTTAATAGAAAATGTATCCAATGCTTATGATTCAATTTTTGTCTGCTCATTCCAACACAAAATAATAAAGGAAAGAATTATTATTATTATTATTATTATGACTTATTAAAGAATGATTTTCATGCTTGAGTCACCATGTTTTAGGTCAAATTCCCCATTGAGGACTTCTAGGATTTATTCTGAGTTAATAGAGTCAATGTAATTTTAAAGAAACCCTTCTTGTGCTTTTTAATCATGTAAAAAGTTTTAATATTGAGCCAAATATGAATTAGGTGACCTCCACACTAAGTCGTCCTAGAAGAGATCAAGTCGACCTAAAGGGGATCATGCAGGCCTGAGAGACACCTATTCGACCTCACCTGAAGCCTATAAAAGGAAGCAAATTGAATTCATTTAGAGCACACTCTCTCAAACAATTCAATATCTCTTGTAGTCATAAAGAGGTTCGAAGTTTGTTGTTGGGGAGCCGAAATAAGTGTGAGTTTTGGGAAGTCTAAGGAGAATAAGAAAAACAAAATTTTGGTGCCTCTCTCTCTCTGTTTCAGTCTCTGGATTGGGAGATCGAAGTCTTCCAATTTTCACTGCTACAGAATGTCATATGTTGCCAGAATTTGCTGCCTAGTCAAAGTTGTCAGAATTTGCTAAAATATTTTATTCCAACGATGATATAATAGATCCCAGGTTTTCTTTGAAACTTTTCATTTAGAGGGAGATAACTCTCTTATATTTTGTGCTGCAGGATCCCGAGTTGGACGTGCTATGCTAAGTGCTCGATTTAAATTGTAGTGTAGATAAATTCTTGGATACCAAGGGTGGCATCAGGTGGCGGGGTAGCTTCTTGGAAATTGTTCTTATTTCAATAACAGGAACATATATGTGTATTTCTTGCGTCATTTTGTTGAGGCAAGAAGTGAAATAGAGTCTATTGCTTTAAATTGGATGTCCCACCGCAAAATGATATTTTTGAATCAAATGGTTAATATATTTAATGAATAGTCGACTCATTACATCAGATATTACAAGAGAATATCTTTGTCTTTTTCTAATTAGACCACAAGTTTCTTATGATTTACATGCACCACTTTGTGCTTCGTTTCAGTTTAGCTTTACAGGTTAACTTGGAAATGGATTCGAAGGCCAACATGAGTACTATTATTTTTTTCCATTACCCCTAATATGGCTTCTCAAGTTCCCCAGTGGGGTTGTTTACCTTTCCTCTGAATATAACTAGAAAAATTCCCTTTTTTTGGGATAAAGATGAAGAAGTTTGTTGGGTTTTTTTAATTTCAGTATGAATTTTCTTTCGAAACATAATTTAATTTAATTTTATGTTTGATTTAATATATTATTAATAAAAATGTATGTTAAAGCAATATTTATTAAATAGTTGGAAGGATTAAAATTGGGAAAAAGTTTCAGGTTAAAATGTTTTTTTGGTTATTGGTATTTTTTTAATGCACTTCTTCCTTATATTTAGAAGTACAAATCATATATCCATGAGATATATTTATGTATGGTTTTTGTTATTAATAATTTTTTGTGTTATTAATAATTTTCAAAACTTTACATATGGATTGTATATTAAACATGAAAGGAATATCTCCTTGATACCTTACATTAAAAATCCTCTCACTTTCTCTCTCTCTCTCTCTCTCTCTCTCTCTCTATATATATATATATATATAACATGCTACTAATATTAAGAAAGGAATAACTCACACAATCTTCCAATTACTTTAAAAGAAAAAAAAAATCAATTACTTTATCTTTATTTACATAAAACAAATAAAAAAATTATGTATTTAATATAAACAATGAAATATTTTATTTATGGCTAAGGATCAAATAATTTTTTACTAATATATATTTTTTTAAATACCTCATCTTAATTGAACATAAAATGAATTAAACTAGCATACAAATGAATGTCAAAGTGAATCTAGACGACACATTATTTTAAAATAAGAAAAGTGTGTTGAATGGTTCTTAGGAAATAAATAAAGAATCCATTGAATATGGTTTATGAATAATGCATTCAGAGGATCTTATAAATGGTTAAGAAATAATGGAAAACATTAATGTCTGGTAGCATCTAGTGGACAACTACTCATATGCAAGGAAAGGAGGTAATTACATGGTTTATAGATAAAATACACATTCTTAAATAGATGCATATAAAGAAGACAATTTGAAACCAGAAAGTGAGGAGAAATTGAAAAAAAAAAACCTTGTTTGATAAAGAATATTTCAAGACAATGTGAATCTTATCAACACAAATAATGTTGAGAATTAAGAAGTAGGATTCAATTTATAGAAATGGATTATGTCAATACGTTAAGGTCACATCATGATATTAAACCCTCTATGGAGTGGGAAAACGTGGATATGAAAAATAAAGAGTTTGAGTTAGATTTTCACTGAGATTCAAAACTTGAAACTTGGTTTAGAGATAGTAAGGGTTTCACTATATTCAAGTATGTTATATTAAGGAGCAATGATGACCTTGTCAGTAAAATCAAGTCAAATTTGTTACGCAATTAGTGTGAATGTAATGTGGGGATTTCAAAAAAATGGGAAACTACTACTCACTCCTGAATGTAATGTGGGGATTTTAACAAAATGGGCAACAACTACTCACTCTTTCTCTTGGTAAGAGGTTGAATTTTTTCCACTTTGATAGGAAAATCCCTTTCACTTTTTCTAATTCTCTTTGAATTCCAAATCTAACATTTTTGTGAAAAAAATTGGTTTGAATTGTGGCACCAATCATATTCTACGACAAGTAAAACAATGGATTCTAGAGTTTCATAATTCTTCGACAAAGCCCCCAATTTATTTTTGTGATAGTGATAGATCTTGTGTCTTTAGGAAAATTATAACATTTTGTTTTGAATTGTTGCGTAAGTCATAGCCTAAGAAAATTTAAATGATGGATTTTATAGCTTCATTATTGTTCAATAAGGCCCCTTGATTTATATTTGTGATGGATATAGCTAGGATGACAACTTTGGTGTCTTGAAAAAGAGTATGACACCATTTTACATTATGTCCCTCCTCAAATTAGTTAGAAAACTCTTGCACTGGATCCTAATTTGAATCCCATCAGATTATCTACATTGCAATTGAAATGATGATACATGGAAAATCTTGATGTCATTGCATCACAACCAATATGAGAATTTTATTTTCTCTATACTAAACTTCCACTAAAGTATCTAGTTTTATACTATAGCCAAACCTCATTATCATAATATGCTTTAAATCATATAGTTTTAGGTTTTCTCATTTTTGTAAGATAAAATATAAGTAGCATAAAATAGAAAATAAATAAATTGTGGGAAGTGATTGACATTTTATGTGAAAAATATTGATATAGTATAAACTAAGCTAATCAATTTATCCTAAAGTGTTAGAAAATAAGGAAACTAAAGTGAAGTTTAACCAGAAAAGAAAAAATAGAATATGTTTTTCCATTAAGAAAAAGTATTCGAGTTGGCCTTGAATTACTCCTATTTTAACAAATAAAACATATCAAACTAATAATATCAATCATCTATCATACATATCTAGAATTTTGGTGACAATATATTGTATCCATTAATTTAGTTCTTTTAGCCCATCCCACGTAAGGATTGAGTAATTACATGTGCTATTTTGTATTTTTCATTATGAAAATAAGGAATTGTTGTACAAATTGAAGAGCTGGGGAAGACCAAATTCTCATTTAAACATGTTCACTAGGGGATAAGAAAACCAAAACTCAACAACTAAATACAACAACATGCAAAGGGAAAAACAAGATATGAGAACAATAGATTTAACATATCGAGAATTTAAATTAATGTTATTTCTAAAGACATTTACTATGTATATGGTACTAGGATTGTGTCCATTTAGATGGACACTCCACCCATCCTCAGGGACCAAACGAAGTCAAATGATTAGAAAAGAGTGAAAATCAGATTATATAGGTGCTAAGACAACAAAGAGGAACGTTATATTTCAAATTTCAAATGGAATGTTAGAATTCAAAGGTCAGAAGTCAATCTAGTTAATGAAAATGACGCTTGGAGAAAAATTTAAAATGAACAAATAGTAATCAATGTTAAATTTAAACTATTTTTCTTATTTCAATAACAGAAACAAATATGCATATTTCTCGTGTCATTTTGCTCAGGCGAGCAGTGAAATATGGATTTTTTTATAGCCTGCATTTCATGTGTGGGGTTTAACTGCTACCATTGACCACCTACATTGTGAAGGAGGTGATCCACTGGTTGGGATTTGGTATAGTAAGAGGTTGAATAATACATGTACGGATCTTGAAACTAATCCATAAAACTCTCTAAATGTATTTTTAAAATAATTTATTAATATTCCACAGGGTCTTGGATAGACGGTGATCGGGGAGCTCTGTTAAGGCACTCCTTGATGTGAAGTCACTGGTTCAATTCCCCACCCCGATCAGGGTGATATATTGGACATGATGAAGATGTAGTCCTACCAAGCTTACAATTTTTTTTTTAAATATTAATATAAAACTTTTTAAATATATAAAAAATATTATTTTAATTACGTAGATATATAATTATAGAAAAATCCCCTTTATTTCCACTTAGATTTGAGGATGACAAGCATTTCTAAAACACAACTATTCAACATGAAGCCACAAATGAGATCATGGTGTAAGTTGTTGTTCAAAAGATAATGATGAGTTCATGTGGAAGGTCTTCTTTCCCTTTGAATGTAGATCCCAATGGTCTTCTTTTAACCACCCATAATTCACGAGTATCTGCATGTTTCTCTTAAAAGGTTTCCTGGAACAAACAAAAAAAAGTCTCCTAGAGCCAGACTATCTCTAATGTTGTATTTTTTAACTTGATTTGCGCTAAGATTCTAGCATTGTATTTCCTAAAAAAAATTGTAATGAGAAGTTATATATATATATATATATATATATATATATATATATATATATATATATATATATATATAGAGAGAGAGAGAGAGAGAGAGAGAGAGAGAGAGAGAGAGAGAGAATTAAAACTAAAGTAACTATTATAAATAAAACATCGATCAATTATCAAACGTAAATTTAAAATATATAAAAAATATAAAAAATTATTAGAAATAAAAAGGAAAATATTATATTTCAATTTATTATTAATGTGAAAGTGTGATGAATTCAATTAATTCTAAAAGAATAATAAAGGTCTTTAAAACAATGTTATAAATTTATCAATTATAATAAATTAGGAATTGAACTTAAGTAAGAAAAATAATGACATTTTTTCCAACCCACCTAAATATATGTGTGTTTGGAAAATGTTACATAAAATGAAATGCAAAGACATATGGTGAATAAAGTGAAATATGAAGACATTCATATGACAAATTTATAACTTCTTTATTAATTTATAAAAATGAAATATTAAGATATGACAAATTTTTAACTTGTTTATTAATTTATTAATTTAGGAGATGGGGTTTGGGGGATTTAACTATTTTATTAAAAACGGATCTTTTTATTTTTAAAAGTGTTAATAAATGTGTGTGTGTTTGGAAAATGTTGCATAAAATGAACCTGAAGATATATGGTGAATAAAATCAAATATGAAGACATGTATATGACAATTTTCTAATTTTTTTTATTAATTTATTAAAATGAAATAAGAATAGATGTATATGACAATTTTCTAACTTGTTTATTAATCTATTAATTTATGAGATGTGGTTTGGGGGTTTCAACTATTTTATTTAAAAAAATAATTTTTGCTTTTAAAAATGTTTTCATAATCAAATTCATTTATTTTATTTTATTTTTTCTAGGTTATTTGATCCTTGAACGATTGGCATGTCTAACTTGTGGCTTGAGCAACAGCGACGTAGGGGCATATAAGCCATCAAAATCACTTGGTGATCGCATCTAACCTGGGTCACGTGAGCCCTTAGCATGGCTGCAATTTTCCCAAAGAGTTTCGAACAAGTGACTTTTACACCACAAAACGCCTTAACATAACACCCCATCACCATCTACTCTATATATATGGACTCTTTTATTTTTTTATCTTATTTAAAATATTTTTTATCATTTACATTCCATAAATATTAGTTATAAATAGAAATTGTTTTATCATTTTGAATAATCCACTTAACACTTTTTATAGAAATAAAATCTATACGAGTTAATAAATTAGCATAACTGCTATCATTAGATATCAAATTCAAACTAAGGGGCCGTGGGAGAAGGAGGGGTACTTTGTTTCCCTGGTGAACAAGCTGAGATAAGGTATGCAAGGGGACTAGGAGTGGAACCTAACAATAAAGCAAAATTGCTAGCCTTGTGGAAAGGATTGGACTTAGCAATATCCCTCGTAGTAAATAAAATTGAAGTGGTAGGGGACTCCCTATTAGTTATAAGAATGTTTTCATCCTCCAATTCTCATAAAAATGATGCAAAGTATTTTATTTTGAAAGAATAAGATATTAGTTTAAAAAAATTAATCAGTTTGAGCTTTATCATATCCTCTAGATCCTCAACAAGACCGCAGATGAGATGGTGAATTCCGGTGTGAATTTGGACGAAGTCAGGTGTGAGCTCGGTGGGAAGGTCATATGCCACTTACCCGTCCTATAAGAGAATGTCAGCCAGTGGAGAATTTCATTCCCTCCTCGTATCTATTGATGGAGGGATGATGCAAGTAAACATAAATGGAAATCAAGATAGATGGGAAGTGGGATGCAAGCTATCAAAATATGATGTCCTCATGTGTCCCAAGACCATCACATCATAGGGCATATATAATAAATTAGCATAACATCTATCATTAGATATAAAATTCAAACTAAGGGGTGGTGGGAGTAGTAGGGGTACTTTGTTTTCTCGATGAACAAGCTGAGATAAGGTATGCAAGGGGACTAGTAGTGGAAACTAACAATAAAGCGGAATTGATAGCCTTGTCGAAAGGATTGGACTTAGAAATATACCTCAGAGTAAATAAAATTAAAGTGGTAGGGGACTCCCTATTAGTTATAAGAATGATTTCATCCTCCGATGCTCATAAAAATGATGCAAAGTCTTTTATTGTTGCAAGAATAAGATATAAGTTTTAAAAAATTAAACAATTTGAGATTTATCATATCCTCTGGATCATCAACAAGACCGCTAATGAGATCATGAATTTCGACATTAATTTGGGTGAAGGCGGATGTGAGTTCGGTGGGAAGGTCATAGGCCACTTACCCATCTTATAAGAGAATGTCATCTAGTGGAGAATTTCATGCCCTCCTCTTATCTGTTGATGTAGGAATGATGCAGGTAAACATAAATGGAAATCAAGATAGATGGGAAGCAGAATGCAAGCTATCAATGCATGATGTCCTCACGTATCCTAAGACCATCACCTCACAGGGCATATATACAGGAAATTAACTAATCTCATGGACAAAATAGAGAATCTGTCATTTCAGGGAGGAAGAAGGAATCTATATTTTGTTGGTGAATTAATGGTGAAGCGATGCACAATGTCATATTATCCAGTGAATTAGTTGCACGGGTGGTTTGGCGAATCCCTTGGAAAACACACATACTTAATGGGTCTGCAGATTGAATATCTCCAAACGATCATGGCACGAGTGGAGGAGAATGAGGAGTAGGAAGGAATTGGTGCTTTTAAGGACATGCAAAATCCTTCTATATCATATTTCATAGCAAGTTTGGAGCATCGGTTTGATAGTAGTGTGGGTTGGAAGGATACTGCCACGGAATAAAAAAGGGAACAGGATAACCAATCCCTTGAGGAGGAATTGACTAGTTGGAAGAGGGTCCCAAAGTTTTTCTTTAAATTTCTTTTGTTTTCCTTGGCTTTTTCCGTTGTTCTGCAGTTTGGGGGCACCTTTCCCTTGCTTTGGATTCCTAGATCTAAAGTCCTGCATCTTCTATTTAAACTTTTGCTCGATCTTTACTACCTATCGATAGGGGACATCGAGCGAGGAGATGTCCAGGAACTCCATTTCATCCTAGATGTGCTTAGGAAAACAACTGTGGTACTGTAGTATCAAATGCTACTCAAAATCCTTAATTCCACACTTCATGCGAAGGGCATGAAAACCGTTTGTGAAATCCGACACATCTTTGTCCCTTCCCTACCGCAACGTGGTTCACTTTATGTATTTGTCTTCATAGCTACTGACAGGGTAATATTGTTCATTGATGGTGTCTCAGAAATAATTCCAAGTGGGTGATCTGAAATGACTGTATTAGTTTTGTTGTCGTAAGGGTCTTTTCAGTTTAAAAACATGTGCATAATTGTCTCTTTAGTTTGCATAAGGATTAAGGAGCTTTTCCATGATTTGTAGATGATTTTTAGTGAATTAGAAGCATAAAAAAAGCATAAATAACATTGAACAACAGTGTAAAATAGATAAATAATTCACCACATGAAATTTACACAGCAGGCATGATGAAGCAGTTCACCCCTCCTGGGCTACATGTGTTGGTCCAGCTCCCAATGGCTTGTCCATCTTTCATTATGCTCAAAATTTTTCTATTACATGTAGTTACAATTCTCTAATGTTGTTTTCTCTGCACCAATGGCTTCAAAATGCTCCAATTAGTCAAAAATGACTCTTCATTCACTCAGAATAGTCGAAAATTGGGCCTCGTACACTTTTGCCCAATATCTCCTAGGAAAGCTCCACTAAAAGTGGAGAACTCCAGTTAACTGGAGTTAAAACTGGGCTACCCACCAATTTAGGCGTGCCTCTATCTTCTCCATTGAAACTAACTGTGTATTAAATGTTGCGGTTGGGTGGTGGCCACATGCGCACCCCTAAACTGCTTGTTAATGTGGTGGTTAGCGAAACTCACGGTAGGAACTCCAGTTTAAAGCTTGAACCGTGATTGTTACCGTCATTAGCACTGACCATGTGGTTGGTTGGAGACGTTAACAATTAGCATGTGATACACATGTTGCAAGGACCACTGGTGGGTTGGGACCGCTGGCAGTTCCCAACCCCCAATTGCATTTGCAATAAACCATAATACAAACTTGTGGCCTAATACTGTTAAGTAACATTGTATAGAGCAGTTGGTAATGTGTGCGCGTGCCCGAAGGGAGGTCAAGTGGTTGAGCCCTGATACCTCCAACAAAATTTTACAATGTAATTTCAGGGCCACATGGTGGCCTCAGGGCTGGCCATGTGGCAGCTTCTAATTGGATCCTCGAACCCGTACAAAAAATAAAATTGTGACACTTATCAACCATTGATTGGTCCTGAGAAAGGAATATTCTCTTTTTTTACTAACTGTACATCCACTTTGTTGATTGTGCATCCCAGTCAAACCTAATCAAACTGTCGTAATTTTACTTGTTTTTCATTTTGATCAGAACACAATATCTTCCTCATACGACATTAGTTTTTCGAACCCTCAACTTTCCAACCTCCATTCATTTTTCCTTGCTTGGTTTAGTGCCTTTGAGCCCAAATCGAAGGTAGTCAACAATTCCCCTATTTGATGCTCTTGTCCTCCTATCAAGAATTGTATCTTCTTTGAGCTCATGCAGAAATTCTAGAGAAAATCTTCAATAGAAGGTAGTTGAACATCACTTCCTTGATCATCGATCAAAGGTGGCTCATACAAGCGTAAGTTTTCAACATTAAAAACTGAATACATTTGCATGTAAGAAGGCAAGTAAAGTTGGAATGCATTATTACCAAAAAAATTTATGATCTTGAAAGGACCATAGTGAATGGGTTTGACCATTTTACCTTCCCCTTGCATCCTTTCTTTGCTAATTTGCAACCATACCTCATCTCCCTCTTGCAACTTGTGATCAACCCAATGTTTTTCATGCCTCTCTTTGAATTTTCTTTGACTTTTCTCAAGTTGTTCTTGAACTTGTTGATGTATAATTTGAATTTGCTCAATGAACTTTCGAGCCTTATCAAGATCACTATGGCCATCAATTGCAACATCCTTCCCAAAGATGAATTCTAATGGCAATTTTGGAAAATACCCAAAGCATACTTCAAAAGGTGATGTTTGTATTGAAGAGTGATTTGCCCTATTGTAAGCGTGCTTAATATAATGCAATTGTTCATCCCACAACTTAGGTTGTTTGTTGCAATATCCTCTCAATAGATGCACAACAGTTCTATTCACCACTTCGGTTTTTCCATTTGTTTGTGGATGAAAAGTAGTACTCTTTTTCAATTTTGTGTCCATCATTCTCCATATATTTGACCAAAAAATCCCAATGAATCGGGAATCCCTGTCACTAAAAATAGAAGTTGGCAATCCAAAATGAACACAAACATTTTGAAAATAAAGTTCAGCAGTTTGTTTAGCAGTAATGGTTTTCTTACATGGCATAGGTATACACATTTTACTGAATCTATCCACAACTACAAAAAGATAATCATGTTGCTTTCTTGGCATAGGTAGACCTCAAACAAAGTCCATGGAGACGCTCTCCCATGGCCTTGATGGTACCGGTAGTGGCGTGTACAATCCAAGATTCCTATTACTAGGTTTACTTGTTTCACACATAGAACAACCTCTTGTAAAACATTAGGGGAATTTTGAGGTCTAAAATGGGCCTCCTAAGGAAATTATAAAATAATAGTGGAAAAAATCTAATAAGATTTGATGACATCATCAAATTTTAGAGGGAAAAATGAAAAAACTACTTTTTCAATTCATATTTTCAACTTATCTCCCAAAGTGTTTACTCAAATTTCGAGCAGGAGTACTCGTTGGATGTGTAATTTAATTCCCCATCCAAGGAGTACCCATGTTGCATACTTTCGATGGGTCCTACTACACGAAAAATGAGAAATACATTAAAAAATGTGATTACAATCATGTTTTTTATGTATTTCTCATTTTTCGTCTCATCAGTATGCAACATGGGTCCATGGATGAAATTAAATTTTGCATCATTGAATAAAAACAAGACAGATAAAATTTGGTCATTTAAAATACGAGTTGAAAAAGTAGTTTTATTATTTTATTATTTTTTAATATTTTTACTTTTTACTCCAAAAATGGTGAATCATCCATTATGGATGACATCATCATCTTGAATCCTATTGGTTGTTATAAAGTTTATTTTTGTTGTACATTTTTCTTATGAGGCCCATTTTAGACCTCAAAATTCCCCTAATGACGTGACACACTATCTGTCATGTGAGGCCAATAACAATACCTCTGTAGATGCGCCAATGTTTTGCTTACCCCAAAGTGTCCAGAAATAAGAGAAGAATGAGATTCTCTCATGACACTTAGCCTCTCTCCTTATGGAATACATAGCATGCCCAAATGAAACAGAAAATTGTTATGCATGTGATAATTTTTTTCTTCAACTTGATTCCCTTCACTCAAACTAGGATACACATCTTGAAAATCAATGTCATGTGCATATTGTTCTATGTAACCCTCATGTACAACAGAATCATTTTTGAGTAAAGTAGAAGCACTAATGATTGGTCTTGAAAGCATATCTGCAACTTTATTGAATATACCTTTTTTGTAACTTATAACCAAGTGAAATTGTTGAGGAAATCACATCCACTTGAAATGTCTTGATTGCTACAATTTTGTTTGCGACTGCAAGTACTGTAATGGTTGGTGGTCGGTGTGTATAATATTCTCTTTACCCATCAAGTAGTGTTTCCACTTCTTGACACTTTGTACCAACGCATATAGTTCTTTTTCATATGTAGGATAATTAGTCACAACGCCATTAAAAGTTTCAGAATGAAAGGCGATAGGCTTACCATGCTGCAAAAGGACTGCGCCCATGGCATAATCACTAGCATCGGTTTGTATCTCGAATGGCTATCTCAAATTTGGTAATGCAAGGACTGGAGCTGAATTGATCTTGTCTTTTAAAGCTTCGAAATCTTGTTGTTTTTTGCCTCCCCATTGGAATCCTTTCTTCACACTTGTCACTGCATGCATAGGAGCTGCGATGGAAGAAAAGTTAGCAATAAACTTTCTCCAATATTGAGTTGCACCTAAGAAACTTCTTACCTCGGTAACTGTTTTTGGTGTGGGACAATTCAAAATGGCCTCCACTTTAGAAAGATCAATCCTCAATTCTCCTCCTCCTACAATATGTCCCAAATAGACCAAATAAGTCTTTCCAAACTCACATTTTGACATCTTAAGAAATAATTTCTCTTTCTTCAAAATATCAAGCACTCTATTCACATGCAAGACATTATCTTCTCTCGTTTTGCTAAAAATTAAATTTCATATAAGTACACAATAACAAATCCATCAAGGAATGGTCGCAAAACATTATCCATCACTCGCATGAAAGTTTCTGGTGCATTACATAAACCAAAAGGAATAACTAGCCGCTCAAAGAGTCATTGTTTGGTTTTGAATGTAGTTTTCCATATATCACTTTCTGCAATTCTCACTTGATGATATCCACTTCGTAAATCTAACTTAGTGAAAAAAAAATGATTCTTTCAATTGATCAAGCAAATCATCTAGTCTTGGGAGTGGATAACGATTTTTTACCATAATATTGTTCAAAGCTCAAAAATCTACACACATGGACCAAGTCCCATCTTTCTTTGGTATCAATACTATGGGTGAACCACATGGCAAGGTACTTGGCCTTATGATTCCTTTATCCAACATCTCTTTGATTTTCCTCTTTATTTCAGAATTCTCCATTATAGGCATGCGATGTTTGGAAAAGGACAATCTTGTTGTAACTGAATCTCATGTTGATTTTCCCTTTTTGGAGGCAATCTTGTTGACTCCTGAAACATCGCATGATGTCCATTAACCACATCATATAATTCTGATTTCAACTTAGGATCACATCCCTCAAAATATTCATGATTAATATCAGCTTTAGGCTTAATCATAAGAAGAACAAAATTCTTACTTGAATTTACCAGCCTCTTTACCTGTCAAGCATTTACCAAAGCAATGTTTGTCTTCTTGCGGTGTGCTCTAACAATGAACTCCTCGTCATCTTTGAGTAAATTATACTTGTTCTCATGGAGATAAAAGATCGCTTTCTTGTCATACAAGTAAGGACTCCCTAATACAATACCAGTTATGTCAAGCGGAACCACATCTAATTAAACTGTGTCAACAAAGCTTGCAGTGATTGCAAACCTCAATATACATTTATTTGAAACCTGTAGATTTGCATCCTTATAACTCCAACCCAATGGATATGGTTTTGGATGTGGTATGGTCTCAAGGTTAAGTTTCTTGACCAAATCTTTAGAGATTAAGTTTGCTTGTGACCCATTGTCAAATAATGTGTCAATCTTCGTATGTTTGGATATGACCCTCACATGAAACAATTCTATTCTTTCTTCTTCATTTGGAGTGTTTATGTGACAGTTTGATGTACTGGTACTGGGTTTAGTTTCAATTTCTTTTCCCTTCATGTTCTTCAATCCCATGGTTGTAATTTTAGTTTCATCACCTGAATCAGATCCTAAATCATGATGAGTTGTAGCAACAGTTTTCTATTTCCCTTTGTTATTTGGTTTCTTTGGCCTCAATTTTGGATGTAATTTCCAACGATGAGTTTCATCGTGGCCTTATTTTGAACAATGTTTACAGGTCACTTTTTCTCCCTCTTTATTAATAGATGCATTCTTCTTCTTTTTTACCTTTTGAGGTATTTTCCTTGGCTTTACCCTTAAAAGGTTTCTTCCTACCCTCTTCAGAAATGTTCTTCCCTGTAGATTCTAGATGTGTGTCCTGAACACAAACTTCATCTAGACTGGTGGGGTTAAACATGAGAATAATATGTTTTATGTAGCTATGTAAGCCTCCTATGTACTTTAGCAAAGTATCATGGCTCTGCAAATCCACCCCTAATAAGAGAGCTCTTCTCCTATATTCTTGGGCGTATTCTTGCACATTTTGTCCCTTTAACTGCCTAAAGTTCTGCCAGTTCATGATGGCTTTCTGCATATGAGCTAATGGATAAAAATGTTGTTTAATAGCAACAATAAAATCTTACCATGATAGAATAATCTTACCATGTTTCTTGATTTCCTCCTTTGTCTTGACTTCCCACCAAAAAATTGGTGCATATTCCATTCTCAAAGAAGCTAATTGAATTTTTGTAGCATCATCTTGAAGGCTTTGTATTCTTAAATAGACCTCCAATTGTATAATCCAATTATCTAGCTTTTCTGCATTTACTTCACCATTAAACATTGGTAATTTGAACTTAACATCAATTTTTAATAAAGGATATTTACCAGTGCTCTTGGACTTGTGTGGCTGATGTACTGAAGAAGAATTAGAAGATGATGATGATGATGATGAGGGTGAAGATGGTGGCTCTCAATTGCCTCCATTTCCTCCATTTCCCTTCTTTGACTTGTCTTCATCGTGTTGACCTCCTAAAGATCCTTGTCCTTCCTTTTGAAGTTTAGATCCTTCTCCTTCCAGTCTCTCATTTATTTCTTGATAAATAATTCTAACTGTCTCAGTCATGTCAAGAAATTATTTCCTGAACACTCTTTCTTCCTCCTTAGGGTCAAATTCTTCATGAATTTTTATTTCTTCATGAGGCATGCTTAACGGAGCTTCTAGTTCTTTAGGAGGTGAACTAGGTGGGGGAGATTGTGGCAATCTTGCTCTCCTTTTCTTTGGCTCCTTTTCAGACCCTCCTACTTCCACCAATTTGCCTTCTCCTCTTTTGAGCTTAAGCCTTGTAAGCATCTAAAACTTGTAAACAGTTAAACAATTCTTTGCACTAAACAACACTAGAGAAAAAAAACTCTAGCTCTGATACCAATCTGATTTGAAATGACTGTATTAGTTTTTTTGTGCTAAGGGTCTTTTAGTTTAAAAACATGTGCATAATTGCCTCTTTAGTTTGCATAAGGATTAAGGAGTTTTTCCATGATTTGTAGATGATTTTTAGTGAATTAGAAGCATAAAAAAAGCATAAATAACATTGAACAACAGTGTAAAACAGAGAAATAAGTCACCACATGAAATTTACATAGCAGGCATGATGAAGCAGTTCACCCCTCCTAGGCTACATCTGCTGGTCCAGCTCCCAATGGCTTGTCCATATTTCATTATTCTCAAAATTTTACTATTACATGTAGTTACAGTGCTCTAATGGTTGTTTTCTTTGCACCAATGGCTTCAGAATGCTACAATTAGTCAAAATTGACTCTTCATTCACTTAGAATGGTCGAAAATTGGGCCTCCTACACTTTTCTCCAGTATCTCCTAGGAAAGCTTCACTAAAAGTGGAGAACTCCTGTTAGCTGGAGTTAAAACTAGGCTACCCGCCAATTTAGGTGTCCCTCTATCTTCTTCGCCGAAACTGACTACGTATTAAATGTTGTGGTTGGGTGGTGGCCACATGCGCACCCCCAAACCGCTTGTTAATGTGGTGGTTAGCGGAAATCACGGTTGGAACTCCAGTTTAAAGCTGGAACCGTGGTTGTTACCGTCATTAGAGCTGACCGCGAGGTTGGTTGGAGACATTAACAGTTAGCATGTGATACATATGTTGCGGGGACTACTGGCGGGTCGGGACCGTCGGTGGTTCCCAACCCCCAATTGCATTTGCAATAAACCATAATACAAACCCGCGGCCTAATATTGTTAAGTAACATTGTATAGAGAAGTCGGTAATGTGTTTGTGTGCCGAGAGGGAGGTCACGGGGTCGAGCCCTACTGCCTCCAACAAAATTTTGCAATGCAATTTCAGGGCCACGTGGCGACCTCAGGGTTGGCCACGTGGCAGCCTCAGGGCTGGCCATGCGACAGCGTCTAATTTGATCCTTAAACTCGTACAACAAATAAAATTGTGACACTTGTCAACCATCGATTGCACCTGAGAAAGGAATATTCTGATGAATATTCTCTCTTTTTTCTGACTATACATCCACTTTGATGATTGTGCATCCTAGTCAAACCTGGTCAAACTGTCGTAATTTTACCTGTTTGGAATTTCGATCATAATGTAATATCTTCCTCATACAACATCGGTTTTTCGAACCGTTCACGGCGCTGGAATCAGGAAGACAAGATCTATGCAACCATCCTAGTTTCAACCCAATCCTATAACTTTGAATTTTTAGAAAAAATTAAGAACTCCTTATCAGCAGAAAGGAACAGTGAGGGTTGCTCCTCACCCTTTTCTCACAGTAGGTTTCCCACCAGCCCTTGACATGGGGGACGACTTTCAGTAGTGAAAAAGTAAACTTTTCTCGGTTGGAAAATTCATGAACTGAAAAATATCCTTCCAGCATATTTAACCATTTATCTACAACATTTGCATCTATCTAACCTTCAAATATGGGAATTTCAAAGTTGACTTGTACCTTAAAAGGAGTGGCACCTCCAGAGTGGTTGTCGGATAAATATGTGTCATATGTGGGCAGTCATCGAAGGATCTAGGAAAATTTATCCATCGTCGCATTCCTTTGTTTCTTGAGGGCCTCCTTGAGCAATATTTTGAAAGGATCTCCTGCTTCCTCATATATTTTTTATTCTGCCATGAGATTTCGCTAGGGTTTGTGATGTTGATCTTGCAAAGTTTCAACCAGATCGAGCCCTAACTCCTTATACCCTGACCTCGTTGGATTCTCATGCAAAGAAAAACCGAGAAAGAGCAGACTGGTCTGACACAACTGATCTAAACTTATCCAAGAACACAATAGAATACATATATAAACCTAAACATAGAAGTGCAGTAGAAATAAAATTTCATTTCATTAATATCAAAGAACTCAAATATTCTTACATACAAAATGGAAATAAACTAGCTTGGGCGATGGTAGCTTATCTCTGAAAAGAGATGTGGCGGCCACATGCCTCTTAATTGTGTTACAATGAGGCTCAAGGGAATTTTTGTTATTGAACAACAAGGGAAGACCCTAAACAACCAAAACCTTAACCCGAGGAGATGGAACGCCAAGAGTTTGTGGGCCTCATTGGGGTTAGTTGGGCAGCCAACTTCCCGGGGTCGTAACTTGGTCATATTATCTCTGTTTGGCGCGTACGAGGCCTTTTCGGAAATATCTCTCCAAGTACTGTAGTATTTTCCATAGGCCCTTGCCTAGAGCTATAGGCCTACTACGGACCACAAAAAAACGTCATTTAGGGGGTCAAAACTGCTCGAGAAGTTCAGGGCCCGAAAAAATGCTAAAAATAGTAAATTATATTATAAATAAGGAAACTAATGAAACCTATTGGGCATCTAGGTGGAATAGGTGAGTAGACACTAATATCCACCTGGATCACCTTAACTTTATTTCGTATATCTCCTCCTCTAGAGCCCGCTTCATTTCCTAGTTAAAATAGAGGAAAATTTTGAGATCACCTACATGATTACTTCAATGGGACATCCAACACGATATTGAAATAAAGAATTGAAATATATGACCTCTTCTATTTTAATATCTTTAAAATAATGTGTCATTGAACCATCATCCCTTATGATTTCCCAAATTATTTTTCTTTTTCCTCCTATAAGGAAAGAAATGATGGAAAAACTTGGTGTTATCATCCAACTCCTTTACCTAGGTAGTTATGTTATTCAACCCCCATTCAATTTCGTCCTTTTCCAATAGATATTGTCTTTGATGTTCTGTATGCCAAAGACATGCTATGCTTCCTTCAAATAAAGCATCACTAGGGTTAGCATCACACATGGTATTTATAGCTTATTCCACAACCTTTAGATGAGATTGTTATTTCTCCCTATAAAGGAAACAACAAATTTTGACAACATCCTTGGGCCTAGAAATATTTTCTGCTATTTAAGCTATAAAAGAAGGTATATTAGCATATATAAGATGGACCCAAGAATCCTCAACTACGCTTTTAAATTCATCCTCCCGAAACCTACAGTGGTTGTATCGAGAAATCATAGTAGGCTTGTTACAATCTTGAACCATGCAAAAGACAACGTGGAGACGATCTAAAAGGCCTCCCAACGAAGTCCACAACTAAGTAAGAAGTTGTTAATTAAAGAGGTCAATAAAAACCAAATACATGTCTAGTCATTCACATATTACTTCATCATAGTCATATTACTATTATTATGGAAGGAATGATTGTTATCATCCTCACCCAATTTCAGTTCATGCAAATAAAATGTTAAGTTTATAATTTTTATATTGATGTCATGACCAAGAGTCGTGTTATAATATTATTTATTAATTTTAATATAATGTTATATAACATTAATTAAATCGATAACATATATCTTTTATATTGAACTATAAAGTACCTCTCTACCCAATTACTAGGTCTAAGGCATGACCACTATGAGGTGATAATCCTCCTTCGGATTATGTCGAGGGCACAATGTGTGAGAATTTAAATATAGGGGAATATTTATGGGACTTTTTGGAAGGAGTTTTTTATGGATAAATTCCATTTGCAGTCAGAAGCAATCTCCCCAAACCTAGTGGCTTGATCAAGAAACAACTAAGACAAAAACTAATATGCTTTCCCTAGAGAAATTTCAAATATGGAAGAAAGACTTACTTGGGAACCAATGCAAGCTATCTCCTTCTCCATGCTTGCAAGCTTTAGCTCCAACTCCAATTGACCAAACTGGAACCATATTAGGCTTACTATAGTGGGTAAAATCCTAATATTAAATTATTTCCCTTGTACCTCTTATTCATTAGTTTTGGTTGTGTAGATTTGTAATTATGGAAATTTGTGGGACAATAATGGATGTTTGGTTCTAGATAAATAACATTGCAGGAGTAAGCACAATAGGTCTAATGATTTACCCTTGTGATGACTTTAGCATTAGAACCCCAGGAGATATGAATAATTTTGATCTGCTATGGAAGTGGAAGAAGATGAATACTATTTGATTTGTTATGGAAGTGGATGAAGATGAATACTATAGGTGTGGGTGGTTTTACCTATATGTGCTCCAAGTGGTTGATGACACACACTAGTTTCATAAGACTTGACCCTACTACAACCTAGAATGGTTGTCGATTATACTAAGTTGTTCCTTTTGTTTCTTTCCCATTTTTATTTAATATTTGTTAATTTTTTTCTTGCATATGTTTTATCTTGACATGACGAGTGGTCTTTGGGAATTTTAGGCTCCTAGAAGACACTACATTAAATTATCTAAAGGTGTTTGAAGTTGATAGGATGTCAACAATGTGTAGGTTTTGGCTTCCTCTGAAGTGCCAAATGGGGGTTGTCAAGGTGCATGGAGCAACACAATATTTTTCTCTATTTCTTCTGCTCCATAAACAAGTATTGATAAGTTGTTTCTCATCCCCTATTATGATCAGTTCATTGATTCTAGAGATATCACAAGTTTGTAAATGGTGGGATTTTTATGGTTTCGAGTGGGTCATACATCTATTTTGATGTCCCTATAATTGGACTGTAGGTATGATAGACAATATGCCACCAGAAATCATAGAATTTAATCATCGAGGTTTTATATGAAGGGGGAAAGCTAGGATGTCGCAAAATGAGTGAACCATGCATTTCCCTCACTTTGTAGGTGCAAAACAATTGGAATAGTAGGCTCAACAATTACTCAATCAAAGAAAACCACAAAATATCCAACATAAAATTCAAATGTTTAGTGGAATTTATCAATGAGAGGCACCTATAGAAATCTAAACAACAAATTATAACTAAATTTTGGGATTAGGTCTCAGTCTCCAGGTTTTCTAAGTCTCAAGTCACAAAAGTCATAAACACCCTAAAATTTTATTAGTTGACCAAGACCCTAGTAGTTATCACTTTAGAGAACTAATGGCATCATGATTGGAAATATCAAATAAACTAAGAAGACTAGAAGCCAAGTTCTTAGTACTATTCAAGGTCATTTTCAAACATAGTTTCAAGGTCTACGAGTGGGGATTAGGTAAATAAGAAGGTATATTGGAAGTCATGGGAACTTTTCTTGGGGTAACAAATCTAACTTGATAATCATTGAGAATGAACCAAGAAAGAAGCTCTTACAAAAAGGCAAATGGCATGAGACTTCTTCGATTAAGGCCCTTCTTAACCCACTCCACCTTGATCTTGTTATTATTAATCATTCTATATTTTTTATCTATTTCTTTATTATAATTTTTTTTTAAATATAACATCTATAGTGTAAACTTATATAGAAAAGCTTTTGAAAAATAACTTAAGCATTAATTTCCATTTTAATTAATGTTTAATTTAAAAATGCTCTTTAATAAAATTTATTTTCATCTCGAATTATTAAATTACAAATTTTGTTTCTCCTATAATTTTTGCATAAAATATGTTTTCACCAAATCCATTTCTCTACCATTTAATAACAAATTTGTATCCATAGAAAGAGAAGTAATATGATATATTTATAATAATTTATTTTATGTTTTAAATTGCTAAAATAATCATATTAAAATATTAAAATAAAATAAATTCTATTATATTATTTTTCTTTAATAATTTTTATGTTATTTTTAATTTAAATTTTCAATTCAAAAATTCTTCTTTTATCTTTAAAAAAAAAGCTTAACTTTTCAATTTTATCTCTGAAAAATGTTTAAAGTACCACAATAATTAGAGCCATCTACAATCTAAATAAATTGAAAAAATTAAAAACACTAACCATTAAAATTATAATAATTTATCATTATAATATATATATATATATATGAGTAAAACAAAATATATAAATCGAGTTTATCTTTAACTTTTTAAATATCTATAAAATTATATCGATGATATAAAATGCTATTTTAAATTAAATATTTTTTTAATTAGTTTTATATTAAAAATTATTGAAAAAAAATTATATATAGATGGTTTATGTGACTTCCAAAATATTTTAATAAAACACTACATCATAAACAAAAATAAAATTATTATAATAATTTTGTTGTTAAAAAAAAAAATGAAAAAAAAAATGATTTATATTAATTTAAAATGATTTTTTTTAATTAATCAAAACTATATACCGTATCATTTACTTTACTTAAACACATATTATCTTCATTAACTCAGAAAATTAAAATTGAAAAAAAATGAAAAAGGAAATCATAATTTTTAAATTTTTGAAATGTTTTACCAAATATTTTAATACTATATTTTTATTTAGTTATTACAATTGAGTTCTGGAAGTTTGGGTCTCTTAAGAGTCGCCATTGTATCGTCCTATTTTAACCATTTTTTCTAGTATGACGCATAATCTGCTTCAGACCAGTGATTGATCACATGGACTGAAGTTGAACCAATAGATAATTGACAAAATAAATATGGTGCACCAGATTCCTTCTTTGCATTTGATTCATGACATTTTCTGAATAAAATTAATGTATCATGCTGTTATCACCTACCCTATTTTCTTGTTCCTCCTACCGTGACATCGCACATCCCATGTGTGTCTGAGACTGAATCATACACTACCATATATTCGTTTTGGAAGCGCGTTTCACGTCTAGTTGCAATGTTATGTCTGGTTTCACGTACCTTTAATTCAGTTGCCTCACTCTTCACCTTAGCAATTTTCTTTTTCTTTTCTGCAATTCAAATTTGACCCCACTTAGAATTATTCAAATTTGACCCCACTCAGAGAATTTTACCAACCCTACTAGAAGTTCCCCACTACTGCAATTTGTTCGAAGCCAGCCCAGGTCGGGTTTTATTCATAAGAAACTACCATCCGCATTATCTTAGATCGAAGGAAAATAGTATATAATTCCTCATTTGGTTTCTCAAGTCTCCACTACTCTCCTGGAGGAAAATTTGTATACAACTCCTCACCCTGGTTTTACACATCTCTACTGTCCTCTCAGATTCCTAAGCAGAAACCTCCATTGTCTTCCCAAGCCATGGAAATACGCCTGCATCCTGTGGACTTTGAGCTCACAATCCTCTCTGCCTGTGATCTAAAGAACGTGAACTGGTGATATGTCGTCGCATGGGTTGACCCCAACAACAAAGTGTCGAATAGGGTTGATCCGACGGGTGACATTGACCCTTCTTGGGACGAAAAGATCACCATCCCCGTCGTCAATTGGCCGCTCCATCGAAATAGTGCACGAAAAACCCTTAGAGCTCACTAAGCCGCCAGTCGCCACGGCCCAGATTCCACTGGCCCAAGTGTTGGACGAAGTTGGATTCGATGAAAGGTTCGAGCGGATGTTGAAACTGAAACACCCCTTAGCCCGCCTACAAGGTAAACTCGATATCCTGATTCGTTTAAGAGAAAATCGATGGTCGAAGCCCGAGTATCCCCAGCCCTACAGAACCAAAGGGTACGCTTCTCCTACTTACCCTTCTTTGCCAACACCCCCACCCGTAGGGAACCCTTACCCTTATCAGCAACAAAATACTTATCCCGGATTGAACTCTAACTCTTACGGGGGTTCGTATTATGACAAGGTTCCATCGGTGGGATCCTCTTAGGCGCCTTATTCTGATGGTTCGGCAGCTCTTGCGCCTAATTATGCGCAAACTGAGAAACACAAAAGCAGTAAGTTTCAGCTGGCAGTAGGGATCGTGGGTGGGATTTTAGGGTGTTTGTTTTCGGATGAGGTTATTCATCATGAGGAGGATAAGCTTGAAGACATAGCTACCAAAAATGTTGAATATTATGGCAGCAACAACGATGACTATTAAGAATAATTAGAAATGTCAGGATTCTAGTCCTTTTGTTGTTTCTGCATGGCACTTTAATTTTTGCCAGGAATAAATGTTATGGTTGTTTTCTTTGCTTTGGGGCTTGTAGTTATTTTGCATGACTTCTGCAGTAGTATTAGTTGGTTATTAAGGCAGTAGTATCAGTTGGTTATTAAGGCAGTGACGGGGAGTGGAATAGTTGGCTCTGTTTAGACGCTTCCCTTGATGGCTTCAGATTGTGGAGTAGTGTAACACAAAGGTCGGAGAACAACTTCGGAGCACAATTGTTTGAGCTCAGATCTTCTCGGCTAATCATGTAGCTTATTTGTCCAGTTTAATTCATAACTAGATACTCTAATTAACATTTTGAATAAAGTCCCATAAGAAATCTTGTAAGGAAAACAATTCCAAAAAAAAATTAAAAATAATAATAACGTAAAAGAAGAAAAGAAAGGATAGACTTAAGATGCTAAGAACTAATTGTGAAGACAACACAAATACCTTGTAAGTAAAAGTATTTGTGACAAATTAAAATAGATTCTCTTCAACTCACTATCAAATCAGATGGTGAAATAATTGAAAAAATAAAACGCAAATGATATACCAAGTCTGAAACTCTTGTCGAGACAAAATGAGAGAACATTTTATCATTGTGATTCAATGCAACACATTATATATTAAAGATAACATAACAAAATTCCACAAGAATGATTCCAATTTTCCATGTAAGGGAAATGTGTAGTCATGGCACATAATTTTTTGTTACAAGTAATCAATGATCAAAGATAAATGTTGAACCAACTTATAAGATCAAATCAAAATGTTTGTAGGAAAAAAAAATCATAAGTTTTAAGAAGGCATATCAAATTGGGACATTGAGAATAGTATCCATGGAAAAGAAGGAAAGAATTGAAAGCTTTCCTACTAAAAATTTGTTCAAGTCTTGTACAATGTGTACATATTGTTAGGAAATTGAGCAAAAGACAATGTTTCTCATTGGGATAACTATGAAAATGGAAGAGAAATGATAGTTGAGAAGTGTAAATACTAAATAATAATTCATAGAAAATATATAGAGTTGCAGTTGACACAAATTGTTTAAAAATTTTCTAACAACCCAAGTTCCTCCTATGCCACTAAATCTCATATCCAACTAAATTACGATTCATAAACAATATTCAATTACACTTCTAAAAGAACTTAGGAATTTTCTTTCCTAGATAAGTAAAATGGACAACTTTCTGATTAAAATGATAGATGGAAAAAGTTTATGGAAGACACAAAACCACAAAAAGACTCCAAAGAATTACAACAACTACACAACTCCATATAATGATTTTATAGGGGGGGGGGGGGGGGGGGGGGCGAAGCGAATCTAATAACACAATAAAACCACAATACGAATTCATATGAGAAAATATTTTAAATAAACAAGGAAAATGATCGATAAATGAAATTGAATAGTGGCATTTATAACTATTGACCTTTTAAAAGAAGTGTAGAAAGAAATTGAAATAATATGGACCAACTTCTAATAATATCACATGCATTAATAAGATATTGATTATTCTTCTCTGGAACATTGTTTCTTCTACTAACTATTTGTGACAATGGTGCAAACCCCATTAGATGTAGTTTTTACACCATTGTTAAGGCCAATATTCTTGCCCTTGCTTATAGGAGTTAATCTTACTTCTTAAGAAAGATCACCTCTAGTGATATGGAGGAATTCCATACATATCTAAAATATGTTCCTTATCATTGTAAATTATTTCAGCCTCTCAAGTTCAAGTGATTAACAAAATTTTTCATACCACCACTTAGAAAAAGAACTAGGTGTAGAGTCAATTCCTTTAGACTAAATCTGTAAAAGTCATATCTTAAGATTTATTATCCCAAAAAAGATCAACCTTTGCTAATCTAGAGGAATTCCTTCCTTATCTTGAATTTTAGCATTCACATCAGAGCTCTTAACATAAACTATAATAGTCTTACAAGTCAACATCTTCACAAATATCTACATATTACTTGGGAGATGAAGGACAAGCAAAAGGTTAGGTTCCTCTGAAAATTATAATCAACTACACTTCTATCATCTTCAAGCTCGTGACTAACGAACATCAACCTTTGATGATTTGGAGGAATTCCTTGCCTTGAATTTTAGCCTTGTCATTATTGACAATCTGTGAGCTATCAACTTCATAAGTAATTTTCATCCCAGGTAGGGTTTTGAGATATGCATTACACCTCTCAAATAGAGAACCAATTAGATTTAGTTATGAGTTTTGAGATCTTTAATATTTTGTTTAGTCCTTGACTCCTTGTAATGTGAAATATATCATGAGGTAAGTGTCTTGATGTTCATCTGGATTTACTAGCCATTGCGTTTATATGGCTACACTAATTCCTATCAAAATCAGATACCTTGTCCTTCATTGTAAAGATTCGTTAATAAATGCGCACACACATTTTCAATTGCATACATATTGCTTTGCAATTTAAAATAAAAATAATATTAATATATTCCAATACATTTCATATAACTAATAAATAAAATTAAAAATAAATAACATAATATAACATGTCCAAAAAACTCTCTAGTCCTCAAGCCTCATAACACCCTTTCAAACATTCTAAAAATAAATAAAATATTAAAATAAAAATTAAATCCACAGTGAATTCTAAATGCAAATACATAATAATGTGAATAAATAAAAACAAGTAAAATTATGAATGGAAATCCTATTCGGCAAGATGTGTAATGTGAATAAATAAAAACAGGTAAAAGTATGAATGGAAATCCTATTGGAAAGATGTGTGTTTGAGAGGAAAAAAAGACCAAGCATTAATGAAAAAAAAAAAAGCATGAGCCGCAGACCAGAAAAGCATCAACCTAACCTTTTTCAAAGAGGCGTGGCTTTAATGGAAAGAACCAAAAAAAAGCACGAGTCATGGACCAGAAAAGCATCAACCCAGCCTGGTGCGAATTCAATTTAAATTTAAAAGGAGTCGTCTAACGAGCGGGAGGAATTTCCCGGACGGTCAAAATTGTCCTGAATCTGGGCCTAAAAAATTTAAAAAATCTTGCAGAAACAGTGTTTGAATCTTGATTTTGACATTGGAAATGGATTCAGCACCATCAAAAACCTGTAGGACACCCAAAATATTAAACTTTGATAGTTATAACATGGATTTAGAAAAATTCCTGCCGGATTTTCTGAAAATCTTATCGAAATTTTCATGATTTTCAGAGCGATTCCTCTGGCTAGTTAGACTACGGCAATTTAAAAAGGCATGAACGGCATTAATGGAAAGAACCAAAAAAAAACATGAGTTGCGGAGTGCGGATTCAATTTCAATTTAAAAAAGCATGAACGGAATTAATGGAAAGAACCAAAAAAACCATGAGCCGCGGAGCGCGGATTCAATTCAAATTTAAAAAAGCATGAACGGCATTAATGGAAAGAACCAAAAAAAAAACATAAGTCGAAGTCGCGAACCAGAAAAGCACCAACCCAACCTGTCGCGGATTCAATTGAAATTTAAAAAAACATGAACTCCATGAACTCTGAATGGAAGAGAAAGCAGGGATTCGAGAGGAAGTAGAGGTGGTAAAACTCTTGTAGCCGTTGAAGGGAGTTGGGAATCCCTATATATGAATATTAAGTGTGATCATTTTGTCAGTGTTGTCATCCTCCTCTGTCCATATCCAGTCTATTTATGCTTGTGTGTTTAGCTGTCTATTTGAGTTTGGGTCTGTCTGTGTTTGTGTCTGGCTGTCTGTTTGAGTTTGGGTCTGTCTGTGTCCAGGTCGAGGTCGAGTTTGTGTTTGAGTCAGTCATGGCTGGCTGTCTGGGATAGAGGAGGAGGCTGACAAGAGAATGGCAGTCGAGTTGTTTAACATTTTTTGGGTTCATAGAGATCAATTATCTCTCAGAAATGGTATGGATCAAATTCTATTTAATTTCAGTGTTTTTGTTCATCTCTGCTTTGCAGCGAGAACTAATTCCATTTCATAACCTTGTATTTTCGTTTGGTGTTGTGCAGACTATTGGAATGAATGAAGGGCTGAAGCTGCAGGGCAAGGAAATGAATGAAAGAAGGATAGAGGTAGTAGTTGTTATTCAAAATGCCTACGTGGCTGAAGTAATGAAATCGTTACAATGAATCCCAATTACCTCGTTGAAGTCATGTAATCGAATCCCAATTACAGGTATATATAGATGGCTATGTATCTCTCCTTTTGATTAGTTTAAACATGATGTTTAATAGCCATTTTTATTGAATTTAAGGTTCAATAATTTGTATTAGATTAAATTTTTCTTTCATTACTTCAATCGGTTTCCTCAACAATTTGTATTAGATTAATTTTTTCCTTCATTGCTTCAATTGGCCTCCTCAATAGTTTCTATTAGATTAAATTTTTCCTCCAATCGATCTCTCTGGTGTCAATTGGGAATTCTTATTTATATAGCCCTCTTTGGCTTCGCTTCAATCCTCCAGAATCAGTTACAGTCTTCGCCTTCTTTGGGGATTCAAAGACCCATCAAGTCCCTTTGTTGTTTCTACATGGCCGCACTTGAATTTTTTCCAGGAATAAATGTTATGGTTGTTTTCTTTGCTTTGGGGCATGCAGTTCTTTTGCATGACTTATGCAATAGTATTAGTTGGTTATTAAGGCGGTGAGGGAGTGGAATAGTTGGCTCTCTTCGGACGACTTCTGACTTTAATCCATGGTTTTTAACCAACACTAATTAAACCCAAAACCCACCAATGAATTTATTGGGTCAACCTCATTAACGAAATCAACATCGTTTGAAACCGACTCCTATCATCTTACAGTTACCCTGTTTATTAAATTTTCAAATTAATAATACATATAGCATTGTTAGTATCACTTGTTTATTCAAATTTGAAATTAATAATAATCTAGTGTGTCAATTGGAAATTCTTAGTAATATAGGCCTCTTTGGCTTCGCTTCAATCCTCCGGAATCAGTTACAGCCTTCGCCTTCTTTGGGGATTCAACGACCCATCAAGTCCTTTTGCTATTTCTGCATGGCCGCACTTGAATTTTTGCCAGGAATAAATGTTATGGTTATTTTCTTTTCTTTGGGGCATGCAGTTCTTTTGCATGACTTCTACAGTAGTATTAGCTGGTTATTAAGACGATGACAGGAAGTGGAATAGTTGGCTCTGTTCCAAAGACTTCTAACTCTAATCTATGGTTTTTAACCAATACTAATTAAACCGAAAACCCACCAATGAATTTATTGGGTCAACCTCATTAATGGAACCAAATTCGTTTGAAACCTGCTCCTATCATCTTACAGTTACCCTATTTATTAAATTTTCAAATTAATAATACATACAGCATTGTGAGTATCATTGGTTTATTCAACTTTGAAAATAATAATAATCCAATGGTCAATTGGGAATTCTTAGTTATATAGCCCTCTTTGGCTTCGCTTCAATCCTACAAACCATAGCCCGCCGTGAGCCAGACTTGGGCTGTACAAACCATTACCCTATTGGAAGAAATGCGAAATTATTTAATTATTATTTCAAACGCTTTTTTTAGTCCAATCACTTTTAAAGGGTTGAACAAGTGTTTGTGTTAGGTAAGATATATTTTTCTTCCTTAAATTTAATTGCTATTATGTTAAATTTATAAATTATATTATATTTGTATTGCTTTACACAATAATATTGTATTAATGTTTTTTTCTTAATATATTATTATGTGTTATGATAATATATATGGATTTAAGTTGTTAGGAAGAGTTTTTATACAAAAAATATCATTTTAATGTTTTATTTTGCAGAAAATTTATCAATATCAAGTTTCTCGCGAGTGGAAGAAATGATCTATTTTTATGTTTTGTAAAGTTGTAATTAGAACAATTTATGTATTTTTTTGTTGAGATGGGCCCCTTAAAACATATACATATGAACACAAACTAGCATTAATAAAAGGAGTAGGTTTTATTTTTTGTGGAGGGGAATTCAACCCCTCCAAAATACTCTTAGAAAGGTTAAATTTTAACCCTTCTTTGAGTTGTGTTCTTTGTGCTCATGGTTTTCATGATCTTTGGTTTATAGTAACTTCAATATGCTCAAAAGAAAATATATTCTTTTATTATAATAAATTAGTTAACATTCTTTTCAATGTTTTAAACATCTTCCCCACATACACACAAATGGCAAAATCACTTTTATTCTGATAAATTATTTAAAACTTTTTCGATGTTTTAAACGTCTTTCTATATACACACAAATGACAAAATCACTCTTATTCACATAAATTATATATCATTTACATAAATTATATATTGTAACGCCCACGTAAACTATTTTTACCATGTATTACCAAGACAGTTGCATCAAGAAACGGTTGAACGGATTGTTAAATCATTCTGAAAACTGATTTGTGTTGCGTCTGGATGAATGACCTGGCGTTTATATCAACCGAATAACCTCCTCGTCAGAAAAAAGAATGGAAGGTGTGTTTGAATGGGGTTTTAACCCTCGCTACCTTTTGAAGCCGATGCAGTGGAAGAAGCTCAGGTGATAACTATGAAATCCATTAAACTATTTGTGGAAAAGCGTGAATGAGTTGTTCACTCTGGCTGATGCAGTGGAAGAAGCTCATGTGATAACTATGAAATCCATTAAACTATTTGTGGAAAAGCGTGAATGAGTTGTTCACTCTGGTGTTTTGGTTGCTCACAAAATGTTCAGAGAATTTCTTGAATGAGATGGGTGGGATGTCTATTGCACTGTTCAAGATATGTTTGTCAAAATGCATCAGTGAGACGAGGATATACACTGTACGAGTAATAAGGGCAGAGAGTACCCTGGCTGCAATCAATTTGTTCATCACAAAGAGTGGTCGAAAATGTTCCCATCACCGATCTTTCGAGCCTGTCATCGCTTATTGCAGACTCACGTGGAGTTCATGCCAAGTTAATGTGAAAGAGAACCCAGGTTGCGTTGTTCAAACGGAAGATTTGATTAAAAGAGATAAGTATATTTCCTTATTAAAAATAATTTCATTGTTTATTTATGCGGAGGAAATATAAAATTTATGTGTGTTATCTTCCAAGAAAATCACTTGTATGTGAAAAAACTATAAGAATCTAGATTGTCTTTTGGAAACATTTACTAGATTCTTGTGCATCGAAAGAGAGATTGATTTTCTTTTAATTTTGGAAGATAAGTTATAACATTAATCTACTATTATCTAGATAGTGGGTAATCACTATTACGATATTTTGGGAAGAGTTAAGTAGTTTAATCCTTGAAAACATTTAATGAGTTCAAGGATAAGATAATGAGTTTCACCAAAATAACTCTTGAAATTTTATGTATATGGAGAACTTATGTTAGTTCTCTTAGTAAATAAAATATGTCACTGCCAGTAGATAAAGATTGGCATTATATTACCATTTTAGAAGACGTATGTATATATGCATGCTCTATATTTTAAAAAGAGATTTTCTTGAATAGTTTCAAAGAGGGTAACTCTTTAATATTAATATTTACATAATATTGTATAAGCAAGAAAATAGAAGATGAATGCTCTTATTTTAAAAAGAGATTTTGTACTCATTTAATTTATGAAGTGATAACAAGTCCTAAGTATTTTTCTTAATATATTTAAGAGAGTGACTCTGGAAATATCTTCATGTGGGATGAAGAAGAAAAGAGAGTTTTCTCATATTAATAAATAAATCCATGGATAGTTTCATAAATTCATGGGTAGTTTTTCCATGGTGTTGATAAAGATTAATTATTTCATAAAACCATGGGTAGATTACCATGGTGTTGGTAAAGTTAAGTTATTTAATAAATTCATGGTTTAATGAATTAATCAGTTTTATTCCTTAGATGAATAAACTAAGAGATTATTTTATATTAACATGATTATGATGTTTAATTCCTTTTGGAGGAAGATCTTGCATATACTTGCAATATATGTATTAACTTTTATTGAAAAAGAATATACACATATGTATGTAGAAAGATAGCTTGTAGTATTAAAACTACATTGAATATTATTGTTAGTACAATTTGAAAATGGGATTTATATTTTTCATTGCGTACTTTTACTTATGTCTACATGCTCACTAGCATTGAGACTTTCTTTGGAAAGACTCGTGAAGGAGGTTATGTGCTTCGTTGTGTAAGCACTCCTTAGGGAGAGTCTTTTGGAATTCGATATGCATTCGCATGCATGGAAGAAACAGTTGTTATGTTAACTTGCATACCATGCACTAAAGGTAATAGCTTAAGGGTTAGCTATTTTTATTAAATGTATGTAAATCACATGCATAAATATCTTAACTGATGTATCAGTTTATTTTAAAGAAAAGCTTGGGAGGTGTAGCCATTGTTTTGCAGGAATGCATGCTTATGCGATGGAAGCATTAGTTATTGTGATGACTTATACCCAACACATATGAGGTATGGGTCGTTAAAGAGCGAACGACAAGGTACTTTACTTGCTTGTCATGAATATACATAAGTAGATGGAGAAACTACTATAGTACAGATATGTGATATGTGAAATGATTGGTTAATACTTTATGAATCTTGACATCATTTTATGTTGAAAGCATCATAGCAGGAAATGATGGTGACAGGAACAAAGGAATATTATGCTTGTCATGTACAAAGGGAAATTATGTTTGACCTGGTGGCAGGTAAATGATTAATATTCATGCAAATGAGTGCGAGTTGCAGGAAGGTCCAATGTGCGATGGTACATTGTAGTACATCCATGCCACCAAGATGTGAAGATATGACGACCAGAGGGTAAATGGTATCATATTTATTGAATGGTTGAAAGCTAGATATTGTATATTTCCTTGTAAGATTATATAAACGATGGTTAAGGGATGGTCTCCCTTATAAGCCATTGAGTGATGGGCTGAACACCCTCATGAGCGTTTAATAATAAATTTAAACGTTTGCTGGTTTTCACCCTACGGGGTTTCCAGGGTATATTGGTGTTCAATGATGTGATTGATTATTGTGTCCAGATGATGAGGTTGATTCCTTTCTTGTTATGCTGTTCATAATGGCAATTATGTGATGACTATATGAGTAATGAGATGAATAGATGGTTACATCATATAGTATTAAGTTAATATACTGTAATGGAGGTTGTTAAGGGTTAAGGAGTTTACTATTCTTATTTATAAAATTACACTGTGAACTGTTAAACATTCTATGTGATGATGAATAACTTGTATAAAAAAATTTTAACTCCTTACATTTCCCTGTGAAGTTAATGGTGTATGTTACAAGTGGTATCAAAGCTAAAGGTTCAAAAACTGGCACCTTTGGGATTTAGCGAAAAGAAATTGAGGGATCCGAGATGAAATGCACATATGTAAAGGGAGGCATCGCATCTCTAATCCAGGTTGAACAAAGAGTTTCAAGAGATAAGTATTATCACCTTTCTTTTCTTGAAAACACTAGTTATTGCATTTATGGAAAATACACTGCTTACAAAGTAAATAATTGTTGAGTTAGAGTTTCTTAAAATGGATATGTATTTTCCATGTGCGTAAAACTTCTATTGTTGTATTGAAGTTTCCTTGAAAGGAGATGGGATTTTGGTTTCTTGAAAAATGAAACATGTGCCTGTTTCTCTTGAAAATTTAACTAATATACATTTGATTTTTTCTGGGAAATAAATAAGTATATTTTGAAATAATTCTTGCATGTGAATCTTGCAACAAAAAGAGACAAATGTAAAGTAAAATGTGGTTTTACTTAATATGCAAGATTGTGTTAGTTCTTTTGGAAAGTAATAAAGCATTGCTAATATGATAATCTTTTAGAAAGATATACCATGGTAAAAGACCAAACTACTATGCTAGTTTTGCTGATAAGAACCCATGTGAGTTCTTGCAAAGATTACCAATATGTATCTTGAAAGGTGTGAGCAGTAGTAAAACATAAATAAGTAAACTTGTTTGCCTTTATATATATCTTATTTAAGAAAAGATGAGAAGCTTGTTTTCTTTTAAAATGGATTTCGTACTTGTGTGTTAAATGATAAGGAATCCAAGTTCTTTTCTTGAAAATAAATATAGGCTAAAGAGAATAACCTCCTGAATATACTACATTGCTAGATGGATTATGTCAACTTCTTGATTTAGGTTAAATTGACCTTGTTAGTGTTGCATGGTTTTTATGCATAAAAGAGGCTATCCATGGTAAATTCTTGGAAGCAAAGCATGAGCAACTTGCATGTAGAATCATAGAGGAACAAGGTTCTTTGCATGCAATAGTAGTATTAGATTTCATCGGAAAGAACATAAGTCTATATGTGGAAATGATAACCTGTTTTGTTATGATACTTTAGAAAAGATTCTTTGGCAAAGAAGATGAATTACATGTATAAAAACTAAAGTAATGTTCTGGTTCCCTTGAAATATATACATGGCTAATGTGGGTATAATATTTCGAGAATAAGGTATGTATTCTTATGTTTTATTCCATTAGTTTTATGGAAAAGAAAACCATGTTTTGCATGCCTATTATGTTATGTGTCCTCGAAGAGGAATCATGAGTTTGCTTACTCGATTATGTTAAGTACTCTGTTGGGAAATTAAGATTAAAATATTTATGCATTGTATGCATAGGAACAACAGTCAATGTGTTAGCTTTATTTTATTTGCATGCTCCAAAGGCAAAAGCTGAAGTGGTGGGTTCTTCTGTAAAAGTTAAGTAAAGCGAATGCACATTGTGTCATGAATTGATAATTAGTTACTCACACTAATGTAGAGATGTTAGAAGAAAGCATGTTGTGACATTGTATTAACATCTCATATATGCACATGAATAGGTGTTAAAGGATCATTAAAATATTGATTATTTATTGATTAATGTTTTATCTAATCATGCTATAAAATCTTATCAATGCTGCTAAAAGAAAATATTGTTGTAGAGGAGCAATGTGAATTTCCTGATGGGGATGAGTACTTCAGTAGGGAGAGAAGTTCCTCAAATGAAATAAAGATAAGTATTTTATTTTATTTTAAGAAGTCTATGCATATGCATATTGTGAAACTTAACTAAATGACTTGTTGACTGACCATTTTTTGCATGAGATGTCATGACTGCATTAAGATCATAATGGCATGGAATGACTAGTTTTAGAGTAACTCGTGCCATGAATACATTCAAATTATTAACAGCATTGATTAGTTATGAATGAATAACTAATGAGAGTTATATGCACGAATCGATTTTGACTAAAGCTAATTGAAAGTTGTGAACAAGTGATTATGATAATTACTTCGTGTGTCAGTCTGTGGGAATGGAACGTTATGGGAATTGGAAATGTGTGCATAAGATAATATGTGCTTGAGAAATACATATTTACGATTAGTATTGTTTCTTATAGTAAGCATGGGTAGCTTAATAGGAACAGAAAATCTGTGAAAATAAAGCATCGCAAGCATTGTAATGTGAATTGCAACAGTAAACGTTAAAGTATCATGTTTTAATGTACAACACATACATATGTTACTTCCAGGGGGGAAGTTGTGACAGCTTCATTAAAGCTAACTAGTATTAACTAGTTAAAGACAATTTGTTTAATTTTCTTTTATCTGGAAAGAAAAACTTAAATCATCACTATTGATAAAGCAAATTATTTAATTTGCTGGAATTAATTAATGGAAAGAAAATATTTTTAAGCTGATGGTAAAAATGTTTCCAAGAATAGGAAGTGGTTGGGGACAGTTGGAAATACAGTTACCTACTCCTCTGAGGATAAGCTGGATCCCCGGGGAGGAGTAGGCGTTCTGTGAAATTGGTAAAGGGGGAGTATTTTCTCGAGCTGGTTGGGACCAGTAGAAAATAGCTTCCATCAACCCTTGTAAAGCCAAAAACATCTGAGTATGACTGGAATTGGAGAATTGGACCGGACTGTCCCGAATTTCTCTTCCAGGCTTTTCTGAGTGTGACTGGATTGGCCATCCCGATGTCACAGCAGAAGAATCCACTGTTGACCCGTGACACTGTCCAGATTCTAGAGTTAGGGGGAAAGTGGAGGACGTAATAGCCTCACTTGATGGTTGGGAGGACCACAGCTTGAAAGACTAAATTTCCAGATAAGTATAAAGACATTTTAGTGTGGAAAGATTGATTGTCTGGATGTGAAAAATGACTTGATCCTATGGATTAGGAGGAGCATTTTGTTACCACTGTAGTTCTCATAGTGGAACAAGTTAAGTAAAAGTTGTGTTATATTAAAATGAATTATTGAATGTATAAGTTCATTTATTTTATTACTAATTTGTTTGAATGTCTTAGTAGATGCTAGGATATGACCATGGTGCATTGATTGACCATTGGTATGATGAAGAGAGTTAGGTGCTCTCTGAGTACTTTTTGAAGTACTCTGTGGATGTCTTTAGCGGGAGCTAAGACAGTGTGCACATGATGCATTGATGAGAGGGTTGGTTCTCTCTGAGTACTTATGGAAGTACTTTGATTAAAACATCTCTTTATATTGCAAGAATGTTTGTTAGTTGCAAGTATTTTCATTTGATTGAAACTATGTGACTAATGTGATTGAATTGTTAGTCATACATTACAAGCTCTTTCCAGGAAGTGTTGATGGGTGTTCAACCATTCGATGAGAGGTTACGTACAAGCCATCAATTCTACCAATAGTAATTGGTAAGTTCGTATAGATATTTTTCTATACTTTTGTGAATTGAATAAGGGATAAGCAGTAGAAATGGAAATGAAAGTGTCTCATTGCCAAGGGGAAGGAGCCCCTTTGGATTGCTTATATTATTATATCATGAGTATAAGTTTAATTTCAGTGAGAGAAGCACACCGAGGACGGTGTTCTCTTAAGGGGGGGAGTATGTAACACCCACGTAAACTATTTTTACCATGTATTACCAAGATAGTTGCATCAAGAAACGGTTGAACGGATTGTTAAATCGTTCTGAAAACTGATTTGTGTTGCGTCTGGATGAATGACCTAGCGTTTATATCAATCGAATAACCTTCTCGTCAGCAAAAAGAATGGAAGGTGTGTTTGAATGGGGTTTTAACCCTCGCTACCTTTTGAAGCTGATGCAGTGGAAGAAGCTCAGGTGATAACTATGAAATCCATTAAACTATTTGTGGAAAAGCGTGAATGAGTTGTTCACTCTGGCTGATGCAGTGGAAGAAGCTCAGGTGATAACTATGAAATCCATTAAACTATTTGTGGAAAAGCGTGAATGAGTTGTTCACTCTGGTGTTTTGGTTGCTCACAAAATGTTCAGAGAATTTCTTGAATGAGATGGGTGGGATATCTATTGCACTGTTCAAGATATGTTTGTCAAAATGCATCAGTGAGACGAGGATATACACTGTGCGAGTAATAAGGGCAAAGAGTACCCCGGCTGCAATCAATTTGTTCATCACAAAGGGTGTTCGATAACGTTCCCATCGCCGATCTTTCGAGCCTGTCATCGCTTATTGCAGACTCACGTGGAGTTCATGCCAAGTTAACGTGAAAGAGAACCCAGGTTGTGTTGTTCAAACGGAAGATTTGCTTAAAAGAGATAAGTATATTTCCTTACTAAAAAGAATTTCATTGTTTATTTATGCGGAGGAAATATAAAATTTATGTGTGTTATCTTCCAAGAAAATCACTCGTATGTGAAAAAACTATAAGAATCTAGATTGTCTTTTGGAAACATTTACTAGATTCTTGTGCATCGAAAGAGAGATTAATTTTCTTTTAATTTTGGAAGATAAGTTATAACATTAATCTACTATTATCTAGATAGTGGGTAATCACTATTACGATATTTTGGGAAGAGTTAAGTAGTTTAATCCTTGAAAATATTTAATGAGTTCAAGGATAAGATAATGAGTTTCACCAAAATCACTCTTGAAATTTTATGTATATGGAGAACTTATGTTAGTTCTCTTAGTAAATAAAATATGCCACTGCCAGTAGATAAAGATTGGCATTATATTACCATTTTAGAAGACGTATGTATATATGCATGCTCTATATTTTAAAAAGAGATTTTCTTGAATAGTTTCAAAGAGGGTAACTCTTTAATATTAATATTTACATAATATTGTATAAGCAAGAAAATAGAAGATGAATGCTCTTATTTTAAAAAGAGATTTTGTACTCATTTAATTTATGAAGTGATAACAAGTCCTAAGTATTTTTCTTAATATATTTAAGAGAGTGACTCTGGAAATATCTTCATGTGCAATGAAGAAGAAAAGAGAGTTTTCTCATATTAATAAATAAATCCATGGATAGTTTCATAAATCCATGGGTAGTTTTTCCATGGTGTTGATAAAGATTAATTATTTCATAAAACCATGGGTAGATTACCATGGTGTTGGTAAAGTTAAGTTATTTAATAAATTCATGGTTTAATGAATTAATCAGTTTTATTCCTTAGATGAATAAACTAAGAGATTATTTTATATTAACATGATTATGATATTTAATTCCTTTTGGAGGAATATCTTGCATATACTTGCAATATATGTATTAACTTTTATTGAAAAAGAATATACACATATGTATGTAGAAAGATAGCTTGTAGTATTAAAACTACATTGAATATTATTGTTAGTACAATTTGAAAATGGGATTTATATTTTTCATTGCGTACTTTTACTTATGTCTACATGCTCACTAGAATTGAGACTTTCTTTGGAAAGACTCGTGAAGGAGGTTATGTGCTTCGTTGTGTAAGCACTCCTTAGGGAGAGTCTTTTGGAATTCGATATGCATTCGCATGCATGGAAGAAACAGTTGTTATGTTAACTTGCATACCATGCACTAAAGGTAATAGCTTAAGGGTTAGCTATTTTTATTAAATGTATGTAAATCACATGCATAAATATCTTAACTGATGTATCAGTTTATTTTAAAGAAAAGCTTGGGAGGTGTAGCCATTGTTTTGTAGGAATGCGTGCTTATGCGACGGAAGCATTAGTTATTGTGATGACTTATACCCAACACATATGAGGTATGGGTCGTTAAAGAGCGAACGACAAGGTACTTTACTTGCTTGTCATGAATATACATAAGTAGATGGAGAAACTACTATAATACAGATATGTGATATGTGAAATGATTGGTTAATACTTTATGAATCTTGACATCATTTTATGTTGAAAGCATCATAGCAGGAAATGATGGTGACAGGAACAAAGGAATATTATGCTTGTCATGTACAAAGGGAAATTATGTTTGTCCTGGTGGCAGGTAAATGATTAATATTCATGCAGATGAGTGCGAGTTGCAGGAAGGTCCAATGTGCGATGGTACATTGTAGGTACATCCATGCCACCAAGATGTGAAGATATGACGACCAGAGGGTAAATGGTATCATATTTATTGAATGGTTGAAAGCTAGATATTGTATATTTCCTTGTAAGATTATATAAACGATGGTTAAGGGATGGTCTCCCTTATAAGCCATTGAGTGATGGGCTGAACACCCTCATGAGCGTTTAATAATAAATTTAAACATTTGCTGGTTTTCACCCTACGGGGTTTCCAGGGTATATTGGTGTTCAATAATGTGATTGATTATTGTGTCCAGATGATGAGGTTGATTCCTTTCTTGTTATGATGTTCATAATGGCAATTATGTGATGACTATATGAGTAATGAGATGAACAGATGGTTACATCATATAGTATTAAGTTAATATACTGTAATGGAGGTTGTTAAGGGTTAAGGAGTTTACTATTCTTATTTATAAAATTACACTGTGAACTGTTAAACATTCTATGTGATGATGAATAAGTTGTATAAAAAAAATTTAACTCCTTACATTTCCCTGTGAAGTTAATGGTGTATGTTACATATATCATTTGTAACCTATATATATATATATATATATATATATATATATATATATATATATATATATATATATATATATATATATATATTTTTCAATTATATTTTATTTGTTTTGATTCTCATTTATTGTTTTGGTTTTTTATTTTTATTTTTTTAATTATAAATTTTTGTTATGCTTTTTTATTTTTATTTTTTTATTATTTATATTATTTAACATCTATATTAATATTTCTATAAATCTAAATTAAATAGAAATATATTAATTAGAGTGTTCATATTGTTATAAATTTAAAATAAATAAATAAATTTAGAGTGTTTGTAAATATTTAAATATTTTTATTACTTATTTTCATTAGTTTATTATATCCAAATGTTTGTATATTGATTTTTATTTTATATATTATCAATATAATTTTGAATGCTATTTATTATTATTTACTATATTAAGTATTATTTTTTTTATCTTGAATGCTATTTATTATTATTTATATATTAAATATAATTTTTTAATGTTATTTATTATTTATTTATGTGTGTATATAAATGTATTATTATGAATAGTTGCTTGTATTATTTTGAATGTTTTTCAAGATTTCTTCATTATTTGCTTGTGTGTATTTTTCAAATATTCTTGTGTTTGGATATTGTTTCTTTGTATGTGTATGAATGTTTATTTGTTGTATTTGTATGTGTATTATATACTTGTATTCTAAATATTTGTATGAATGTATTCTTTGTTGTATTTGTGTGTATATTATTTACTTGTATTCTTTGTATGTGTATGAATCTGTTCTTTCTTACATTTTTATATGTGTCTTGTTTACTTGTATTCTTTGTATGTCTATGAATATTTTCTTTACGTGTGTATAAACCTATTCTTTGCTCAATTCCTATGTGTTTTGTTTACTTGTATTCTTTGTATGTGTATGAATGTTTTCTTTATGTGTGTATAAACCAATTCTTTGCTCCATTTCTATGTGTCTTGTTTACTTGTATTCTTTGTATGCGTATGAATGTATTCTTTATGTGTGCATGGATATATTCTTTGCTACATTTGTATGTGTCTTGTTTATTTGTATTCTTTGTATGTGTATGAATGTATCATTTAAGTGTGTATGGATATATCTTTTGCTACATTTGTATGTGTCTTGTTTAATTGTATTCTTTGCATGTGTATGAATGTATTCTCTATGTGTATATGGATATATCTTTTGCTACATTTGTATGTGTCTTGTTTAATAGTATTATTTGTATGTATGTGTATGAATCTATTCTTTAGTACATTTTTATGTGTTTTGTTTAATTACACCGAAGGTGTTACTCATTGTGTTTTTTCAGCGACACCGTAGAGATCGCCAAGCACGATGTGTAACTGAATGTGCTGTCATGCTACCCTGCATGTCCCTCAACCGAGAAACCACGTTGCATTGCGGTCATGCTACATCATGTCCTCACTCGGGCCTGCAAGAGTGGACCCTTCCTCCTCAATGTAAATTCAACAAACGTCGTTCAAACCGTTGTGAACAGTATACGATATAAAGTGCCCGAAAGAAAGTGGAGGCAGGGCTTCTGCAAGAAAACGATTTATGCCATGGATTATCACAAGCCCGTCGTTATAAAGATCTGGGTGCGAAACCGCTACTCCATTGACGTAGATTCTTGGATGCCAAGAGCTCGAGGCCGACGCATTCGCCTTGGTGATTACCAGGCCGCGCCCATCTCCGGCCATGGTTTCCAGCTGGGTTCCGTCGTAGATTTCTCAACTTGGAAACAAGGTTGGCCCCCACCCACTTAAAACCTATTTCTAATCCTTTCTCGTCGCAATCACATTTCCATAATCTCCTTTGTCTCCCTATTCTTTTTCTTGCTTGAAAAATGGCATTCCAGGGAATTCTTTTTAAGGTTCGATTCGTAAATGTGATACCATGTCCATTTCTCGCGTTGTTGGTCCTCTCCCTACAACAATGCTCGGCAGAAGAGGAGGATCAGACTGCAAGAGCTTGCCAACACCTTAGGAAAGGAACCGCAGATGGAGAATGGGATAGCTAAAAAGACTCTTCGAAACTAGCAGTATACTCAATATTTTTAGCGCTGCATGGTGGGGATTAGAATTAAATAAGGAGTAAAACCAGAGGCGTTTTCGCACGGGGTTGGTAGTTGCGGTTGAGTTGAGGTGGGGCTTTTGATTGCGTTTATTTCCTCATTTCCAGGAAACAAAATGCGACGTCGGCCGAGCGGCTGATAATCATGGAAGCAAACGTGTGGGTCATCGTACATACAAATGTGACTACCCATCTCCCAGCACTCGAAAAATGTCATTCCACTCAAGTGGTTCCAACCCCTTCAAATAGACCCATTACAGGCACGCTCAGAACGATTCCCCTTTCAGCAGCTGAAGATGGGAGACGGCGCAGAGAAATGGAACTGTGCTTGAATTGTGCTTGAGCAGAACCTGGAGTAAGGGGAGCGGAACTGCGAGGTGTAAACAGTGAACAGTAAACGCAGGTTTCTGGTTTTGATCGCACCACCCTCACCAAGCAAGCGGTATTTAGGAAATTGGAGCGATTCCACAGATTGAATGACGCGTGTCCCCGTATGACTTTGGAAAACCGCTCTCATCGCGGGTTAACTATCGTGCACTTAGCCTGTGCGATATCCGTCCAATCAACAGTGGAGGCGCCACGCCTTACGGATCGTTGGATCCCCTCGAGATTTAACCAAGGTACGTTTGTACTCTGTTTGCTCCCAGTGATTCAGCCTTACGCATGAATTTTTCGGCCCTGCTAGATGATTTCTCTGCTACTCGCCTGAATCACCACATTGTGAAGGGGTTTTCAACTTTCGGGACTGGAAAGGCTCTTCGACTTATTTTATATGACAATTGCTTATATATCATTTTTTCAATTAATTAATTTAATTAAAAAAAGAAAAAGAAAAAAACATAACTACTATAGAAATAAATTCCAATTTTTATTTTGTATATATAATTCAGAATATCCTAAAATATTTAATAAAAGTGAAATTTTACTTTCCACATAATTAAATTAAATTTCTGAAAATTTTATTCCAAAAAATTAATATAACTCTTTTCTAAATTAAAATGAAACTACCTCCATATAAATTTACTTTTCTTTTTCTTTTTTTAATGTCATTCCGCCTTCTTTAGATACAAAATTAAGAGATAAAAACTTTTTATCTTTATATTAAAGTATTAAAATAGTGACATATTTCTTTTTTTGGATTTTTTTTTCATATATAATTTGGAATATTTAATAAGTATTTTAAAATGATTAATTTTTTTAAATATTATTTTTACATTTTTATTTATAAATTATAAAAAAATATAAGTTTTAATAATAATAATAATAATAATAATTTATTTTACAAATTTCACTATCATTTAGTGTATGTTATAATTTTAATTAATCATTTTAATTGCTTTTAAAATCCTATAACAAGGATACATGCTCATTTGAAATTTTAAAAATGTGCATAAAATCTAGGAACTGCACAATTCTTATTCTAATGTATTCTACTTTGTTAAACCTTGACACATGCCTCATGTATCCCTTCACATTGCCCTTCATTCATATATATATATATATATATATATATATATATATATATATATATATTTATGTTGAAAAAATACTTGTAAATGTTTGACACTTGTGTTCCTTTACAATCAAGGAAAATAAATTATTTTCTATCCTATTAAATTTCTCTACCCCACATCCTCTTTTACATATTTTGCTAAGAGTGATAGGTGTTTTCTCTTTGTTGATCCATCTTGAATTTGATGAGGACAAAGAGACAAAAGGTTGTTATCATTAGCATTCAACACTTTTAATAAAGGTTTTGTGTTAAATGCCATATTTATATTTGTTAAATTAAATATATTTAAATAGTCATTAAAATTCATATGTTATTGTTTAAATATAATATTTAGTTTGTTAGGATGTAACAAAAGCTTGATTAGAATTCATATCTTTCTCTGAGACATATACATAGAAATTAATCACTATCTAGATGAATTTAGAAAACTAAATTGATGACCATAGGAATATTAGAGAGTCATCTTTTTTTTTCCTTTACCACTTAAATCAACACCATTATTTCTCCATTAGCCATAACCCCAGCCAATTATTGGGCATATTTCAATATACGGCTAAGAAGAGACAGTACTACAAAATCAACATGAGTAAGGAAGAGGCAAGATATTTGCATATTACCTAAGATAACATTGTCTAATTACATATTGACCTTAAAATCAAGAAACCCTTTGATTTAATAAAGAGGTGTCTTTGCATGGATTGACACACATTCTAGACATGCAAATAAAACTTGAAGGATAGGTGGTTCATATTATTTGGTAAACTTCCCTAGAGTAATATTGAGGTTCCATTGTATTTTCCACATAATTATGGGCCAAATTTCTCAAAGGATGATAGGTCAATTATTTTGACGTGGGTGAATTCTAGGGAGTTGGTCATGGGTATTCTCAGGTTTAAGAAATGACCAAGCATAACCCATTAAGATGGTTATTCCTTCCTAGGTGTACACCTAACTGCCCCCAACCACCTTAACTAGAAAACAAGATTCATGGCACTAGTACTACAATATTCACCTTAACATTCAGTATACTTCAAGATAACATATTTAATGGAATCATCCTATTGAGATTCATCTACAAATAATGTTATAAAACTAAGGTTTGGGCATTCATGCCACATTATTGATTCTAGATAAACCATGAAATTTGAATATGGTACTCATTTTAGTTCCATTTCAATTACCTTCCATCCATGCTCTCGCATTGTGAACTTACTTGTTATGTAATGATAGAGGTTCTTGTGCATGATAGTTTATTGGGTGAAGTGTGTGTGTGTGTAAAATTACAATTGATAAGTATTTACTAAAACTCAACTATGAATGATTTGCAATTATCTAATTATTTGTCATATGTAACTCCTACGAATTGTGATAGTCCCAAGTTGTGGTTGTAGGATACATATTATTTCATTGTTGATGCAATCATTGAAGCAACATGTTTTATGGGAGTTCCTCATATAGAAGTAATGTAATGATTTTATGTTGTTTATTTATAGTATTTTTATATTTTGTTGCAATATTTCCTTGTTTTCAATTATGAATCATAAATATCTTGAATTGTGTTTCTGTAATCGATGACACGACATTGATTAACCATTTACACCTAGGATTGATAAATTGTCTCATGGTCAAGTATCAAAGGTCAAATTAAATACAAGTAATGTGAAATTTGTTTCCTTATTATGGTTGATTTTCATATTTTTGGTACCAGTCTAGAATATTAGAAATTATGTGTATTATTTTTCTTACCACCCATAAACATGATCCCATGATTACCTTTCATTGCACTGTTTAGTGACACACCTTCTATGTACATTCCACATTGGCATGAGGTATTGCAACAAACATCCTTTTAGATCCATGAGGTTAGCTTTTACTTGTTTAGTAACTTGCAAGTTTATATCATGTGATTTGATTTCTTGGAAGCCCTAGTTCATTTAGTCCAAGCTCATTTGGTCCAAGCTCCACCTTCAGTGGTGTAGAGTTAGGTAGTATATTCAAATACAATTTGTTGATTGCAAAGACCTATATTTTTTAAATTTTGTTACCACCTAATTAAATTTGAAATTATTATTTATGGTACATAATGCCATTAGTTCATTAAACATAACTATAAACCTAATATCATTGAGTATCATTGAATACTAAACAAATGTAAAAGATATTTAGGGTTTAAATTTTTAATTATAAAGATGCTTTAGCCGCCATGGCACAAAGATTTTCATTTTATTGTTGACTTGTTTTGTAGTTCCCATGCAACAACAAAAAATATGATATAGTGTTGAAATAGGATAAGATAAGTTGGTGATTTGTTGAGTTATAGATAGATGATAAGTAATCTAATAACCCCCTTTTCAATAATTTTTTAAAATATTTTTAAAAATTATTCCTTCATTTTTTAAATGATCTATCCAAGAATGGATGATGATATCTAGTAGAATAAGGTCATAGATTATAAGATATGTATGTTTTTTTTTAAAACAATAATGATAATTTTAGTATTAGATTAAAATCTATGATTGTTTCATGTAAAATACATCATCATAAGTCTAAGTCTTTCATACTCATCCTTCCTATCAAAAATCAAAATTGTCCTTTCAAGAGGTACATTCTCAAGATACATTATTCACGTAGACAGGGGGGGTGGGGTTGGAAGTGAATACCTTCCAATAGAGCCCCAAAATAAAGCAAATTTTACAATACATACTTTTCTACTTTATGATATAACATGTTGCATGACTTACAATTGGAACTATTACTAAGGAATAAAGGTTGACCTTAATTGGGCATTAACGACCGATTCACCAAATTTTAGATTGCATCCCAGATTGGCACATCCATCCACTTCCTTATTATTATCATGTAGTATGTGCTTATAACTCATAATAGGGATATATTGTATTTCCTTCCTAATACACTTTAAGAGATTATCCAAAAACTTATCTCTTGGAGATGAATCTTTAACCATTTGTTAAATGATAATAAGAGAGTCCCCCAACACAAAGAGAGAGGAAACCTGATTTTCTTTAGCAAGGGGGATTCCTTATAACAAGCCATATGATTCTACCTGATTATTTTTCATCTTTCCCAAAACCCATGAGTACTCTAAGACTTTTCTTCCACCAGGGCCATAGATAATGCCTCTCCCTCCTACCACCCCTATATTTCTTTTTGATGCACCATCAAAGTTGAGTATGAAATTAGAAGAAGCTTGCCTCCAAATTTTGAATTCGAGATGGAGTTTCCATGCCTCTCTATTTGACCTTTTACTGATACCCGAAATTTGAGTGTTAACAAAATTGGAAGAAAATTTTGAAATCCAAGCTATTTCCATAGGATCCAACCCTTGTAGAGGAGGATCTTTACTAAGGTTTTGGGACCATAAATCAAAGAACAAATACATAGCTTTCATTGCTACCGATTGAGGAAGTACTTGAAATGATTAAAAATACAACTATTATTTTTAGCAATGCATACTTTCCAACATATAAATTTTGGCAAAGCTTCCCAAATTTGTTTAAAAAGGGGATTCTGAAAGAATCTACCTAAGTAATGTGAAATGAAACAATATAAGATATCAAGGATCAAGACATGCCATGTTAGTCTTTCTAAAAGGGGGGGCAAGACAAAAATCCAAAAAAGTTTGGTGAATTGAATCTTCCCTTTGCTTACACAATTAGAATTGAGAAGGTCTTTCAATATCTTGCTTCGTTATGTTTTATACTGTTAAAATTTTCTTGTGAACTAGCAGCCAACAAAAGGAGTTAATTTTGGGGAGGTTATTAGAAACCCATACTTTTATCTAGGAGCGTGATTTAGGCAGTGCGGCTTGAGGAAAAAGAACGGAAGCATACCCCTCTCAGACCATATATATCGAATATTTCCAACCTCTCTCATTAGATTCATCACGATTCCTTGGGGAACAACCAACGAGATGGCCATAGAGTCTTGGGATTAAATGCTTTATGTTATGGGGAATGAATTCAAAATTTCAATGCTCCTAGTTATCTTCTGAGTCCCAGTTTGAGATATCAGCTAGTGTAAATTTGCTATTTGTTGCAAACACCTCTGTAAGTGGCTATATTTCTTTGTTACTCTCAAGGGGGTGTTTATTCATTATCTTATTGGACCATAAATTAATACTCATTCCATTACCATGATTCCAAAAAGGTTATGAATTAATGAGGGCGGCAGAGGCCGCAAAAAGTTTCTAAATAGATGAGACTCCTCAATGTGCTTGAAGAAATTCCAAGCAAATAGCATGCCCAAAGAGATATTTTGAACACGTGATCTCCTTCCACCATTCTTTATTTGGAGATAAAAATGTCTAGACCAATTTTCTCCAATGGCTTTCTTCATAAGAAACAAGTCTCTAATACCAATTCCACTATGAGCTTTGGGTTGGTGAACGGTATTCCATTTGACTAAATGGAATTTATTTTTGTTGGATTAACCCCCTTCCCATAAAAATTTACAAATTTCCTTCTGCATTCTTGATAGGATACCATGTGGAGTGAGAAAAGAAAAGAACTGGTAGAGAGGTATGGCTAAAAGAATTTCCTTTATCAAAACCATTTAGCCTGCTAAATTGAGCCAACAAGAACCCAAATGAGGAAACTTTGCCTTGAATGTATTGATGATACTAACCTAGGTTTGAGACAAATGATTTTTTAAACATACAGGAATGCCTAGATATTTGAATTCCTTTAGGATTCCACTGAGTGAAATCCTAAGATTCTTACTTTTATGAGACTAATATTCCAAGAATAGATCTGTAACTTCCTAATTTTTTTCATACCACTCGAAGCCTCAAGAAAGTGATTAAGAACTATCTTGAATCTCTTGTCAATAATAGTTGAATACAGCTCCGAAAAGAAGAATAGCATCTGCAAATTGAGAAAGTTTGATGTTCTTAATTCCTCGTGTGTATGAAATGCTAGAAAGTATTTCACCCCACCTCTCAAAATCTAGACACCTACTGAGCGAGTTTGCCATTAAAATATAAAGGAAGGCAAAGAGGGGGCAACCTTGATGTAGATCCCTTGATGCTTTGAAGAAGCTTGTAGATATCCCATTTACCAAGGGCAAGATCCAAGGAGCTAAAACATAGAGAGAGACCTAGACTATAAACTTGCTATAAAATCCAAATTTTGACATTACCTTGAAAATAAATCCATGTTGGATTTAATCAAAGGTATTTTCCATGTCTAAATTTACCACCATTCCTTTATTGTTTCTTTCCTGGATGGAATGTATAGCTTCCTGAACCAAGATGATGTTGTCAAAGATCTGCCTTTGATGAAAAAAACCGCCTTGATTTTCAAAGATGATTTTTGGAAGAATATTTTTTAGCCTTATTGCCAAAATCTTGGAAAGATCCTTGTAAGAAACATTGCAAAGCAGAATAGGCCAAAAACTAGGAATAACTCTAGAATGATAAACACTTTATTTCTTATGGATATTGATCAATTAACAATATTTTATCTTACATTAAGTTGTCTCAGAGTGAGTTGCTTTTCCATGGCAACTAGATTTTTCCTGAGACACGAGATGGTTGCTTGGTAATCATTCTATCAAGACTTAGGTAAAATATGTTAATCCCATTTGACAAAGGATATTTTTTTACCATGATTGACATGTATCCCCAAAATCCTACTGTAATGGTAATTATTTGGCCTTATAAATAACATAAGGGCGAGATTGATTCAATCATATGTAAGCAAGGAATGTGATGCAAGTCTCAAACATTCAATTGATGCTTCCATTTGCTTCCCATTGAAACCTTATGGGCTTGGACATGCCCTAAAAAGATTCAACCTCGGTTAACAGAGAGAAACTACCCATTCCTTACCATTGTGCCTAACCTCTTTGGTTGAATGTAATTATCTTCTTACAACAACATCCCATCTAACTCTTCAGAGGACAACTTTTTATTATTTTATGTAATATTAATTAGTCACAAAATGTTTCTCTCTCATTGGATGGCTATTCAATGTCACATAAATCATATCTTTACTCTTTACTTTTTTGACTTTTGGAAAGAAGTTGACCTTTAAGGCCCTTCAATCTTGTGACTTGAAACAATAACTTGATCTTTATACCCTTTAGCTAAGCAATAGGTCTTGCCACAAATCCAGTTTGCTACAACATAAACCCACATCCTTGCATTTTATAATATAATAATGTAATGTGTCCAGCTAGTTTACTAGTATTTTGAACTTGTCCCATACATCATATGTAATTTTCATTACAAGAATCAAAATATAATTGGAAATCAAATTTCCTCATAACAAAATAAGAAATAATAATAATATTTATACTTGTGTTTTTATTCATTTTTAATTAAATACAATTACCTAGGTAAGAAGTCAAACATTAATAGTGTTTATTAGAATTTTTAAAATATAACGTAAAAAAATTAATTAAATCACTTTGTTGCAACTCCTTGTATCTAAAAGCCCATTTATATATTTAATCAATATAATGTTAAAAAATTATGTAACATCTTAACCTGCAAATTATGCTAAATCTCTTGTTTCCAAAAATATATATATCTTAACTATAAGTGCAAAATCCGTTTATTTTCAAAATGTATATGTTACAACTCATATAATCATAAAACCCATTTAATTGCAATATGTTTATATTATAAACTTCATCTTATCATCACTCAAATCTCCTATTTTCAAAACTTATATCATATCACATTTATAAATTACTCTATTAATTTAAAAAAATTGTATATTTAACCAATATAACATCGATAAGTTATATCTTTTTTTAAAATAGAAAAAATATAAATATTTTGTTTCTATTTCTTATATCTAAACTTAAACTAGAAAATTATTTTCAAAATTTATATATTGCAAAATTTCTTTCTTACCACTCAATTTATAATAATACTAAAATCTATTTAATTAAATTACAATATATTTGTCTTATAAATCTCTCATCATATGACTCAAATTTTTTTATTTTTTTATTTTTTTGGCTCTGAAAAAATCTATTATAATTCAGTTGTGAAAATTATCATTAACTGCTATATAAACGTACACTTACACTGATTTATCACCATTATTTATAAAAAAACCACACCACCTGGAAATATCCCACAATTGATCCATAACCATATAATACCACATTTATGAAAGTGAAAATACCACAGTGAAATTTGTTATTTGAAAAAACACAAACACTTACAATAATTTTAAACAAAGATGTAAATCCCAGTAAGGTAATTCACAGGTATTTTTAAAAGTGATGTTGTGGAAGCTACAAATTGAAAGAAGGCAATGAAGAACAAACTTAAATATGACAAGGTTATGCTCAAACAGAAGCTAACTGTACAGTATGACAAGGTTATACTCAAACAAAACCAACTATACAGTGCAGAACTGGCATGACACTCTGTTTCAGCCCTAAGAAAAACAATTGTCAGACTTTAATTGTCCTTGGATATGTATTTCCACTTGCCCCGAACTCCAGCTAAGAATGCATTGAGCAAGAATGCAGAAGAGTACACTAGAATTCCAGAGTCAGTCCGCTTGTGAATTTTTTCCTTGTAGACAGTAGTCATAATTGGGCCAGAATCAGAGTTTGACAAACGCTCGCCAAGAAGGTAACTGCCTACTGCCCATTTCACCCAAACCGGGACTTGTAGAGCATTGTATATCCATCTGCCAAAACCTTTTATTCCCCAAACTCTGGCTATTGTGCTGCATAATGTAATGCATTCAATCTCCAGCATAATCATTGCACATACAATAATAACTCGATTCTTGGAAACTGTCTCTCTTCTGCCCAAGTACAAATGAAGACAGTCCATGCCCAAACAAGTAACAATCCCCGCCATTATAATAGCAAAAGTAGTTTCAGAGAGTGGCATGGAGGGAGTATATTTCCATTTGACAACCACTCCTCCTTCAATTTCAACGAGCAGAGCCCAACCAAAAGAGCAAATCAAGTTCACACAAGCACCTATAATGGACAGGGTACTGAGTCTCAGAAAATTACCTCTGAAGGTTAACACCTGGCAAACATCCATGTGCTCTGTCTTAGCAGACCGGACTTGTGATGACTTGACCCGAGCATAGGTTACAAATGCATTGATGGCGAATCCATTTCCTCTACTATCAACCAGGTAATCCCGTATTGACCTTCTTGCCAGCAGAGAAGTAGAGAAACCATCTGTTCTGAACCAACCAGTCTTTTCCAGGTTTAAGAACATTTCTATTACCCTTGGCACTATGAAAAACCCTTGCTGTATGTGACCTCTATTCCTTTGGCTCCCACGATTTCAGTAGACATGTAGTTTTCCTGGGAACCCAGAGCCATGTAATTTTCGAGAGCATCAGAAGCCATGACTCTCACGCCTCTGCCTTCCTTGTCTTTAGACCTCAAAGATTTCATCATCAGGTCTGTCCACTTATCATCCTCTGCTGGACGCAGTGGAATGCAGATGCAAGTACCTTTTTCTTGGATGGGCTTCCGATAAATGTAATCAAGAGTTTCAAGAACTGAATATCTGTCCAAGTCTTGTTCTGTCAGAGTCCTTTTACCCTCCTCCAATCTCACCCCTTCAATTTCATCAATCTCCTTTCTTTCACCCTCTATCAAGCTCACCCCTTCAATTTCATCAGTTTCCTTTTTTCCACCCTCTATCAATTTCGACCATTCACGTTCATCAATTTCCTTTTCATCCTCAGATTCATCAGTTGCCCCTTTAGATTTATCAAATTTCACATACAACAAGCCCTGGTCGCACTCATGACAGCCATTTTTCAGACAGTCCTGAGATAGCAGCACGCATAGGGTATCAGTCACTCTCTTCAGCGTTCCAGGAATCCGACGAGCAAGCAGGATGTTGACCGCTTCCACAGTGCAGAATACAATGCATTTGCATTCATCATTGCAGTGACAGATCTCAGCAAGGAGCGCAGCAGATCTTAAAGGTAAGCATTCCAGAAGGATGGACTGCACATTATGTGCACTGGATATATACCTCATAAATTCTTTGATGGAAGAATTGGAGGAGTGAAATGACAGCAATACAACAGAAGCATCCTTATATTTCTCGCATGTTTTAAGGCCAAACCAGTGTATAGGCTCCAGTTTAGGACCTCTTCTGGGAGCCAGAACATCCCTTGCTGCCATGTCCAGATCCAGCCTTCCTCTCAGCGAGCTTGTAATTAGAATTGCTAAATTCCCTATGCTGGTGATTCCAACGTTAGGAAAATTTTGTACAGTGCCTGTTACTGCTTCAGCTGCCTGCCCTTCCCCACCCTCCATCGCTATGGCAAAACAGGATAACCATCCCAGCAAGCCAATGAACCCTATAATCAACAACTGCATGGTGTAGGAGCTTCCCAACCAGTTGTTGAATAAACCCATTTTGAAAACAGAGCCCAACAGAAGTTTGTTGAACCAGCGATAAGCAAAAGCTCAAACTTGTGTTGTTGCACTTGACTGGTACTCCTACAGATTTTTATAGCCATTGCCATTAGTTTTCAGTGTTCTCTTCTTCTAAAGCAAAAGGATGGGCATGTACATTTATGTCACCTTGGTCTCAGAGGGTATTGGATTCCAAGTGAAGGAATGAGATATCAGATATATCAATGATGAGGGCACAGACAAAATGTTGTTTTAGAGGGAATGTTCTCTTATCCAAAGCAAATAGAATAAATAAAGAACCTATCAACATCAATTCATATTGATAAAAATATATATAAAATCATATAATTAAATTTATATATTGCAAAATTTCTTTCTTACCACTCAACTTATAATAATACTAAAATCCATCTAATTAAATTATAATATATTTGTCTTATAAATTTCTCATCATATTATAACTCGAATCTTTTATTTTATTATTTTTTTGACACTGAGAAAATCTATTATAATTTAGTTGTCAAAAAAAAAAATTTGGTTCTTCAACTTTCTGCAAACTATAACAATTTTTCTGTGTATAATTTCATTTTGCGATAAAAATAAAAGTTGTGAGAAATTTTGTTAGCTTTCTATTACTTATTTTTTGAAATTTTTTTATGCAGATTTGATATGTCAACTTAGCGTTTCTTTGAGTGTGTGTTTCTTAACAATCAAAGAATTCATAAGAAGTCATGTTATGTCGCAATGTTGTATTCATTGAAAATTTGTGTTTTTGAAAAAACAAAATGTGTTACAACAATCTAGATAGAGTCTACTTTGTTTTCGTCATATTTACAAAGCCAATGGATGCATATCATAATTACTAGAATTTTTTGAACTGGTCCAATACGAAAAACTGCGTATTTTTGATATGTTTCACGTGGCAACAAATTTCTTAACATATAAGTTATAAACTAAAAATATAAAAGCTACCCATTAGAGTCAACGGACCAATGTAATGCCCCATAATTTTTTCAATTTTTTTTACAATGTATTTTGGGAGATACAAAATTTTGATTTCACTGAATCACGATGACCCTCAAAAATTGTTTGCACTCATTTTATTAGAAAAATAATTAAAATTAATAAACGTTTACGAAATTCCATAAAAGTTATATTTCCTGAAAGTAGATTCAATTCTGAAAATGTTTGTCTTGGTTCCGACAGTTAATTAACAACCTTTCATGGAGTTTAATCAGTCCAAAGTTGCAGAACCGTTTTCAGAGCCTGGTTTTGCGTAATTGGTGACGCGTTAGTTCGGCCGAACTATGTTTTCCGCTTACGAGGTGTTAAAACTAACGTCTTAATAGTTCGGCCGAACTTCTTATCAAAAGTTCGGCCGAACTATTGTGTAATTCTTCGTTGGCCAGAAACTTTTGTGGAGCCCCCTACAAAACACATATTTCGCGTCAATATAAATTGCCGCGAAATGATTCACAATTTTCGCACATTTCGCACTTCATTTCATTTTACAACTTGGTTTGAATTCAAAAACTTTTCTTCAAAGTTTGGGTTTAAATTACTTTTTTGGAAGACATTTTTTGGAGGCAGCGTGATTTTTCTTGGAGGTTCAAAGTTTGAATTTAAAGAACTTTTTTGGAAGACATTTTTTGGAGGCGGCGTGATTTTTCTTGGAGGTATGTACGTGTTTTGTGTTGAAATAAATCTTTTGAGCTTCTTTGTTCAAAAACTTTTCTTCAAATTTTGGATTTAAAGAATTTTTTTGGAAGACATTTCTTGGAGGCGGTGTGATTTTTCTTAGAGGTATGTACGTGTTTTGTGTTGAAGTACGTGTTTTGGATTGGATTACGTATTTTTTTAAAAAGATTTTTTTAAATTAAATCTTTTGTGATATTGTTTGTAATTGAGTTATTGTTTAATTTTTTGAAGGAAATTTTTTGAACCTCATACCCTATTATCATGGGAAATCGAAGAACTTGTGTGAGAAAATATGATCGAAAAAGAAAGCCTGAGGAACGTAGAGAAGAGACAAGACAATATCGCAAAAGAAAGTTAGAAGCTCTCTCAAATATTGAAGAGGAAAATCGACCTCAAGCAGAAATTGAAGCAGGTATGTAAATGTAAATATTACATGATCTATTGATATATATTTAAAATTTTCCTAATGTAAAATGTGAAGCTTAATTTTTATTTGATGAACTAGTTTGAAAAATATTTTGTTTGATGTAAACAGACAGAGATATTCCTCAAAATATTGAAGAAGAAAATCAACCTCAAGCAGAAATTGAAGCAGGTATGTAAATGTAAATATTATGATCTATTGATATATTTTAAAGTTTTCCCAATGTAAAATGTGAAGCTTAATTTTTATTTGATGAACTAGTTTGAAAAATATTTTGTTTAATGTAAACAGACAGAGATACTCCTCAAAATATTGAAGAAGAAAATCAACCTCAAGCAGAAATTGAATCGCGTATGTAAATGTAAATATTATGATCTATTGATATATTTAAAATTTTCCAAATATTTATTGACATATTTATTAATTTAGTTATTTATTGAATATGTACTATTTTTTCGAATATGTACAGATGAAATCACTATCGATAATGAGATGTTAGAAAATGTCGACACTCACACATATGGAGATAAAAAACCTGACCATGTTATACGATATCGTGTCGATAAAATTTTTGAAATGTTTTTCAAAAATGAGCAAGTGACAGTTCAAGCTCAAATGTTGAAAGGTCTCCTATCATCAAGGAAATTAAAAGAAGTGACGACACTATTGGGTATTCGAAAATCAACCAAAGATAAAAAAATGAAAGAAGAGGTGATAAAAAATATGAGTAGTGCTATAGAGTCAATTAAGAGATCTAGAGATAAAGATGTTTCAAATATACGTAGAGGAATACAAATGACAATGGTTTCACCAAGTACTTAAGAGAATCGTTTGAATCTAACATCTATGGCACGAGCACTGGGAACCTCGCGAAAAACTCTGCACAAACATCGAAAATTTCGACTGCAAATAGATGTAAATGATGAACTCGCTTGTTGGAGAGCTATTTTTAGGCAACCATACAAAGATAGACTTGGAGAAGATGTTAAAAAAATAATATATGAATATTGGAAGAACAATTCGCGTGTTTCACCAACTGCAAGACATGTGATGCGAAGAAGAATAGCACGAAATCAATAGGAAGAACATGAAAAACATCTCTTGGAAACCACTCAGATAGAGTTATTCAACAAGTTCAAAGAAGAGAATCGTCAAATTCATGTTTCACTCAGTGCTTTTGTTCAACAAAAACCATGGTATGTAAAACCTATCACCGTACGCGACACTTGTTGTTTCCGTTATCATGTGGAATTTGAGTTATATTATGACATATTCCTTGATTTCGGTAGAACATTATGGAAGGATTCACCTCCTCCTTCCACTATCCGTGAATTCATATCTCAAATTCTATGTGAAAGAGAAAGCGATGAACTATTTTACAAAAAGAAATGTGTTGGTGGTAAAAAATGCGATGATTGTGAAAATTTGACTAAATTTCAAAACAAATATCGTATTGATATAAATGATCAATCATTTTCCAACATGAAAGTGAAATGGAAGAGATATGAATATATCGATACATTGATTCAAGGTGCAAATAATGTTAAAAGAATTGAATTACTAGAAGACGAAATTTTTCTGATAGACTTTTTGAGAAAATTTGAGGCAGAAATTTACAAATACACCAAGAATTCCCATAGAGCTCGATGGCAAGACTTGCAATTCAAAAAATCTCGTGAATTTTTTCCACCGGGGACCATTTTTTCAGTGATTGATTTTGCAAAAAACTACACATTTGTTCCACAAAAAGAAATTCAGAGTGAATACTATCATTCTGACCAAGTCTCCATGCTCGTCCATATTCTATATAGACATGCTGAACAAAATGTCGATCATATAGAAAGCACGAGTGAAAATCGACATATCGTTAAAGAATATCACTTTTATATCAGTGACGATCGTACACATGATACATGTTTTGTACAACATTGTTTTGGAAGAATTTATGATTCATTGAAAAATCGTGGAATAACATTTAATGAACATTGGATATGGTCAGACGGATGCGCAGGTCAATTCAAATCTGCACGATCATTTTTTTGGTTGTGTTGTCTTCATAAGAAAACCTGCATTAAACATTGTTGGAATTTCTTTGAGACTGGCCATGGAAAAGGAGAACATGACGGTGCGGGAGCATGCATAAAACGAGTACTTCGAAGATATCAAATGAACCACTTTGCACGCCGACTTGTGAACGCTGAAGAAGTTGTTCAATGGTGCAAAACTGCTCTAAGCCATGAGATTAACCCATCAAGAGAAGTGCGAAGGTACATTCAATTTAATTTATATTGGTAATCTAATTTTAAACATTGTACATTTATCATGCAATGATTATTTTTAATTGTATTTTGATATCATATTTACAAATTCTTTTTCTAATTTTCCATATAAAGGTTTTTCGGCATATTGGAATCGAAGACGTAAATAGATCAATTGGAAATGACGTTGGAACAATAAAAGGGACTCGAAAATTGCATTCAATTCAAACAAAATTGTCCACAAATGTGTTTGCATTGGATAAAAGAAAATATTCTTGTTTTTGTGATGTTTGCATAGACAACACAAAATCAAATGACGTCTGTGAAAACAAAATGTATGTGAACGATTGGAAACATACAGAGCTAAATACAAAGGGAAAAATGTCTGTTGCAATGTTTGAAGAAATGGAATCAGATGAAACTACAATATCATCCGATGGTGATCGAGTTTCTGATCTTGTTAAAGAAGGTAACATTTGAATTACTTTTTAATGATTTAAAGATCTACAAATAAATTTAAATATGCATAATTAAATGTTAAATTTATTTTATTGTGCAGGAGATGTTTTTGCTGTAATTGCACCTATTGACAACGATGAAAATGTAAAGTATTATTTGATGCGTTGCACTGAACAAAAAATGAAATTATTACAAGACTATAATGATCACGGATTTCGGTATGACAAAGGGTCTATTATACTGAAAGGTTATTTTTTCAAACAAACTCGTCAAAGTGAAGACTTTGTTTACTTCGAAGACTATGAACCTGATTCCATAAGTTGTCAATATAGTCACTTGGTGTGTGCGGCACGCATAAAGTTGATAGAAGTTCAATCAAAGAAAAAATCAAAAATTAAGAAATGGAAAATGTCAAAATCTGATCATGAATGGATTATTGAGGATGGAATTCCATTAGAATTTTTTTGAGTGAAGTGTCCAACAATTTATTATCTTTGGATTAAATATGTTTTAGAACTTTCAGTACTCAACTAAAAATTGAGCTTCTTATGTTATTTGTGGTTTGCAGATGTTACAAATTGTTTGGGTACAAGCACGTGCTCTAGTATCAACTGAAAGTAGTTTTTCTATACATGTGCATTGATTAAAAATGTTATATGTATTGGATATATATATATATATATATATATATATATATATATATATATATATAGATATTCTAGAATGAAATTAATTGTTCTTGTATATTAATTGTTCTTGTATATGTTTTTCGACCATATGGTACAAATTATTTCACTTTATTTTGTAAGGTCAGATTCGGTCCCCATATGGCCTAGCCTCCAAGGGACGAGATAACAAGTGGTTGTCCCCACTTGCCCGAATCTCAGCTTTTAAGTACAATTTTACTGTTTATGTCAGGCATCTTACATGATGTCCTAGCCAAAGATAGATTCTCTTTGTTTCAAGTTTTCAGTAAAAGTTGTCACCGAATGACCTGCTCGAACTCTTGTAGTAAACACCATACCTCATCTCTCTTGCTCTCCAATATTATTAGGTTTAATTATTAACACAAAAATCGTTCTACATTGTCAATAATTTTTTGCGCTTACACTAAAATCAATGAACACTATTAATCCAATGTCTTTACAAGTAATGTACCATCATACATGCAATTATATCAAATTAGAAATCAACATATACAATGAAATCAATGGGAATTGTCTTGTTACAAGTAACATAATTTCAATTTACCATATGTGCAAATGTAGGTTGAAACCATCCAAAAATTTACGTTGTAGATTGAAACCATCCAAAACTTTAAGTTTTAAAACCCTTTTGATTATATATTGTGCAACATTAAAACATTAAACATTTAAAGTTCATTAAATATCACATGCAAAATGTAGATTGAAACCATCCAAAACTCGAGTTTTAAGAACTTCACATGCCATGCCAATTTTAATTCAACTATCCAACAAAACCATTTAACAGATTAAATATCACATGCCAAAGTTGTTTCAAGTTTCCGGTAAAAGTTGTCACCGAATGACCTACTAGGATATTATAAATACTAACTTTGTAAGATCATTTGGCATTCGGAAAAATTCGAAAGTCTTAGATTGTCAATCAATTTAAAGTATCATTCACCCTAGGGAGTGTAAAATATTCAATGTAGGTTGGTGACGATGCTCACTCCTAGCTTGAAGCAGCGCCAATGACCAATTCTTTAATGAATTCCAATGCACTAGACCAAAGTTGGTTCAACCTACTTGGTTTTTCACCCAAGAAATTCCAAGGATGGACTATCTAGACAAACTGTTGAAATTGAAAAGCTTGACATGGAGATACGACAAGGTGAACAAAGACTTCAAGAACTCTTTATGGAAAGGGCTCACTTGAAGGAAAGAAGCACCACGTTGCAAGCTAAAGTCAAGAACATAGAAGATAGGATCAAGAGGGACTTTCTTGATCCGAAACCTATTGGTTTGAAGAAAGAAAATGCATGTGTTGGCACACTTGGAAAAGAAAACGACCACACTATGAGGATTGGTGCACTTCGTTTGGAAGGAGTCAATATATGTCGTATTGGAGCAATTAGACAGAATTCGAAAAGGAAAGAGCTTGAACCAATTCAAGCAGACCCAGGATCGGATTGTTCTATGGAGCTTCATGAGAAGAGATATGTGAAAAGCACTGTTAAGCCAAGGGCTAGTTCGAGAGACATATTGGAAGAGGAAATGTTGAAGAAGATTGCGGAAGTAAGGCGCAAGACAAGGAGGAGGAATGATGATGAAAGTTCCTTGGACTTGAGATTCGTGTCTACAACCGTACATGGGAAAAAGTTCTCTGCTTTGATAGACACGGGGTCTACCCATAGCTTCCTAAGTCAAAAGGCAGCTTCATCTCTTAGAAAGAGGAAGGCTAGCATCGAGAAAGAGTTGAGTGCTTTCAAGACAGTCAATTCGAGGATGAAAGCAATGACTGGTGTCATGAAAGGCACACATGTGAGAGTAGGGTCATGGTTTGGAAAGATAGACTTAAGAGTCATTGACATGGATGATCATTCTATGGTGTTGGGATGAGACTTCATGGTTGCAGCACAAGCCATACCAATGATGGACCGAGACATTCTCTTAATTCTTGTGATCAATTTTAAACTATTTTCTGAACAAAAACATTTAACATTAAATATCACATGTATGTAATTTAGATGACAACATTACTTCACATTCACATGCCAAAAGTACTAAAACCATCCAAAGAACACTGAAATCAATGAACATTATTAATCCAATGACTTTACAAGTAATGTACCATCATACATGTAATTATATCAAATCAGAAATCAACATATACTGTAATGAAATCAATGGGTATTGTCTTGTTACAAGTAACATTTCAATTTACCACATGTGCAAATGTAGGTTCACATTCTATCATTCATGTAGTTTTAAAAACTTCAGATGCCATGCCAATTATAATTCAACTATCCAACAAAAAAATTTAACATTAAATATCACATGCCATGCCAATTATAATTCAACTATCCAACAAAAACATTTAACATTAAATATCACATGTCAAATGTAATTCAGATGACAACATTACTTCACATTCACATGCCAAAAGTACTAAAACCATCCAAAGAACACTAAAATAAATGAACACTATTAATCCAATGACTTTATAAGTAATGTACCATCATACATGCAATTATATCAAATCAGAAATCAACATATATTGTAATGAAATCAATGGGGATTGTCTTGTTACAAGTAACATTTCAATTTACCACATGTGCAAATGTAGGTTCACATTCTATCATTCATGTAGTTTTAAAAACTTCAGATGCCATGCCAATTATAATTCAACTATCCAACAAAAACATTTAACATTAAATATAACATGTCAAATGTAATTCAGATGACAACATTACTTCACATTCACATGCCAAAAGTACTAAAACCATCCAAAGAACACTAAAATCAATGAACACTATTAATCCAATGACTTTATAAGTAATGTACCATCATACATGCAATTATATCAAATCAGAAATCAACATATACAGTAATGAAATCAATGGGGATTGTCTTGTTACAAGTAACATTTCAATTTACCACATGTGCAAATGTAGATTCACATTCTATCATTCATGTAGTTTTAAAAACTTCAGATGCCATGCCAATTATAATTCAACTATCCAACATGTCAAATGTAATTCAGATGACAACATTACTTCACATTCACATGCCAAAAGTCCAAAAGTACTAAAACCATCCAAAAATTAAATAAAACAAATTATATAATAGTTCATTGTAATAAAATAGGTCCAAAAATTGTAAATCTCACTTGAGTATCAAACTGTATCAAGTTTAACAAATTTTAAAACCATCTAAATTTTGAAATCAAATCTGTAAATCTTGTCCATCAAATGGAGGATCTGTCTGAGTCTCGAGTAGCACCCTGTCCTGTGAATAGAAAACCATCATACACAATGCACATGTACTTGAACATTAAAATTTGAAGTTTTAAAAATGAATGAGAATATATATATCTAGAACTTCATGTAAAAAACAAAATATAACAAAAAAATCATGCAATACCTCATAAAGTTCCCTCTCCATTTGATGAAGAGATTCTGCCATAGAAACATCTGCAGTGGTAACCTGTACAATATACATGTACAGTTAAATATAAATATATATATATATATACATAAATAATTTATATAAATTAAAAACTTTCAAATGAAAATGCACATGTACATATATAAACTTATTTGAACAATAATATTAAAAAAAAGAACTAAAGACAACTTGTTCAAATGCTGTGGATGTTCCTATCTCCGTCGCTAGAGTCCTAGGATTAAAAAAATCTTCTACACGAACCTAAATTCAAAAATTTTTAAATAACTCAAAATATAGATCTCTCTCTCTATATATCTCAATTTTTAATGGAACTTTTTGAGGTAACATAAATTTTGAACTTGTGAAAAATTGTCCATACTTGTACATCTCCCAATGAAGTAGAAGGTATATCTCCTAAGGAAAAAGAAGGTACAGCCATCTCAAAAACATCAGACGGAATCGGAATCTGTTAAAACATTTAAAATCAAATTATATATATACATACATGTACATGTGTGGCAACAATTATTTATTTTAGTGTCACTTAAAAAACACTAACATACATGTGCCAACATATCATGATGGTCAGACCCATCTGCATCGTTTGAGCCAGAGGTCCCAAACGTAATATTAACATTTTCATCACGCATCATGCCTGAGAACTGCAAATGGTGTTTTAACATATAATCATACATTTTTGTTAGATTAATGTACACATACAAATAAATGTATACATGTGTACATACACATGTATTTATTACAAATTGTACACATGTATATGTAAATATAATTTCAAAACCTAAGGTCACTAACACATACCGTTCCGGTGCCCTCTTCCTCACGAAAAATTAGGTCTTGCAGACCATTGCGACAATTTATTGCATATGTTCAGAGATATTCAACATTCATGTTGTAAATCTCCTCATCTATACAATAAACAAAATTGGCACGTGCATTTTCACGTGCTCTTTGTCGATTTAAACAAATATCGACTCCACTCAATCCGCTATGAACATTGTCGATCATAACATCTCTTGCTTCACAACTTATTTGAGAAGTCGCATCCATCTCTGATCACATGGTTTTGACTCGAAACGGTCGACTCACCAATGGCGGCTCAGGGCGAGGCAACTCCACATCTCACTTAGCGCCCTTATGTTGATATAATCGACCTCTCCCTGGGCCAAAAAATTCTAAAGGAAGGTCATTGTAGTCGGGTTTCATACCCAAAAAGAATTCTGCATAAAACATTTGTGCAAAATAAATAGGAACCTCATCGTTCCATGGAAGCCTTCCAAAGGCCGCAAGATGTCAATCATACAAATATTTTGCTTTGTCTGGGTGCTTGAAATACTGCACCTTCAACATTTTTCTTTTTGGCCCTTCCTTATAATTAAACATTGACTTAGCATCATCTCTTGAAACTCTTTTTTTTATGTCCTGCCATTTATCGGGACCTATCACTGTTTATTTTCTCTTTCTCATCACTTCTACAAATGAATCAGTCGTTGGCCCCAAATTTTTGTACACTTTTACCATTTCACTTAATGAATGTGTAACTATTTCTAGGCTTTGTCTACTCTCAGCAGGTAGAGACAAAGACTCGAGATCTCTTTGCAATTTTGCATGAAGGCTTTGACACCTTTGTAAGGTGCATTCCGCCATGTTCGTTTCCCATGGTATATCAGTAATCTCAGCCGGATAAGTTGTGCTAGGTTGACAGCCTTCTTCTTCAATGTAGCGCGCTGCCCTGCGTCTTTTTTGACCACTGGCTCGAACATTTTTAGCCTCTGCATCAATATATATAAAATTTCGTATATTAGAAAAAACACGTGTAAAAAAAGTTGTACAAATTTATTGAAAAAATATTGAAATTGATGGCAACCTTGATGTTGTTGGTTAACATCATCTCCAACATGACCCTGCTGAGAACCAACCCCAGAATGACGCTGCTAAGAACCAGACCCACAGTGACCCTGTTGAGAACCAGCAGTCGTTGATTGGCCTTCGGGGGAATAAATATCACCCCCTTCTCGCAACCTGCTACCACTCGTCCCTCGACCGGTTGAACCTTGGCCACACTCCATGGATGGAGTAGAAACCCTTCTCCTCTTGCCTCCTAAAAATTAAAATATGAAATTTATTAACAACTAATTTCACTCACAAAGTTAATAAAAAAATCAATTCCATATGTACACACATGTATGGAGATTTAAGATTATATTTAAATACCGTGAACATCCTCCGATCCCTGAACCTCCATATGGGATTCGACTGATCTTCATCTTTCATCCTCCATGATATATATCTATTGGTCGAAATTCACAAAATAGATTTCAAAAAATCAATTTGTAATTTAGTGTACACAAATTATGTAGAACACAACTTTCAAAACAATAATTGATCATGTGTGAAACATAGAACCAGTGGAGAAACCTAAGGAAAAACTATGTTTCCAAGTCGAACCTTTGTAGAGGTTCTAGTACCTAAGAGTAAAATCCAGTTTGGGGTTGTTAAATCCAGTATGTTCTATATTTCTTACATTTCTGCCCTCCTATTTTTCTTTCCAATCAAGGTTTATAAAATAACATGAGAAGCAACATGAGACTTGGAACAATCATTTTCATTATCTATATGGAAGGTAAGAAGGATTACTACAATTTGTACTTGGTTTTTTAAGAATATATCAAATAAAGTTTTTGAGAAGCAAATATGGTTTGTTCCTTAGTATTTGGCACTTAGAATTTCCATAACGCTTATAACCCCATCCTTACAATTTTTATAATTTCCATGATGAGACATTTGAATTTCCTTCCCCATATTTCTTGTTAATGATTATAACCTTAAAATGGCTAGTATTGGTTTGTCATCATCATCTCAAAATGACCTGGCAGATAAAAATTTACCATGTCCATCATCATCACTTCACACCATCTCATACATGACCCCTTCTACATATTATATGCATGAATTTTTGGCATGTCATCCTCTCGACCTATCCCATGAATGATTGTGACAACAGGTGAATAAAATACAATTTATAAGCAGAGGATAGTTTCTAGTTCATCCTCCTCCATCCACCCCATAGCTAGTGATTTCTCAATTTTCCACTTCCAACTTTCTATTCTCGAAATTCATTAGCAGCTAATTTTATCAATAGCCACACCACACTACATTAATGAACTCTACGTTGTTTGTTATTGTAAAGTCCAATAACAAACAATGTTAATTGAGTTTAGTAGTGTATATAACAATTTCTTTGACTTCCAGGTGTTGTGACTATTAGTAGAATTAACTACCAAAATGAATTTCCAAAATAAAATGTTGGAAGAGAAAAAATAGGCAATCACTAGATATGGAGTGGGTGGAGGAGGACAAACTTATAGTGATCCCTTCCTTATCAAATTTCCTTTATTCACCTAATGTCACAATCAATCATGGTCTAGGTAGAGGGGATGACCTACCATAAATTCAATCATATAATGTGTAGAAGGGTCATATGTAGATGGTGTGAACCAATGATTAAAAACATGGTAATTTTTCATTTTTGAGATGATGATTACAAACCAGTGCTAGCCCATTAAAGGTTATAATCATTGGTGCCTAATATGGGGTGGACAATTTAAATCAAGTTCGTATCAAAGTACAATTTAGCTCATTTTATTCAAGGTTAGTTAGAAGAATTAGCTATTGGTTTCTGCCTTCAATTTCCTCTGAAAATGAATGTGTACGTGCTTTTGAGAGACATTAGAGGAATAAGGTCCAAATTTTTGATGAAAATGTGCTATGAAAGTAAAGGGTTTTAAAGGCAAGCATGTACAAGGCATAGTTGAGGCAAATGTTCTTAAAGAAGGGCCTAATTATTTGGGTCTTGGTTATGGAAAACATGGAAAATGCTCCAAAGCCAAGGAGGCACATGAAGTTGTTCCAAGAAGGAATTTTATTTCGTGTTCATTACCTCAAGCTTGTGAAGTTTGTGTTCATGATGAATGGAACATGTACATATTTTACCTTAAAGTTGTTGTGTTTTACGGATATTAAAATGAAGAACTTCTATTTAGATCCATTCCAGAGATTGACTGCGGGGGCATTTACTAGATATGTCACCTTTCATAAAAGATGAGATCCAGAGGCTACCTGGCCCTTTACAGACTCTGCCTATAGAACTTGTAGAAGTAAACACTACAGGCATTAACAATATCAAAGAACGTTTTCATGCTCGGACATGGGAATGTGTCTCTTTCCCTACGCAAAAAAATAGTTCTTGAGGTAGTTAATCTTCATAGACATGTCATCAAGCAAGTCAATGTGATCATCCCTCCTTCCCTCCCTTGTAAAATAATTATGTTTTGCGGGTCAGAAAGCCAAAATATGGAGACAATTATCACCAAATCCAACGTACGATTATGCATGATGGATAATCTCTAGCGCTGTCCCTTGTTAATATACTTAATAATCTCAATCTTTATTTAAAAGTATCAATAGTATTTCGACGACATCACATTGTTCAAATCTCATGGTCGAAATACTATTGATACTTTTAAATAAATATCGAGATTATTAAATATATTAACAAGGGAAAGCGCTAGAGATTCTCCATCATGCATAATCGTACGTTGATGCTTATAGAGTGAAAAAAGTGAAAGAATCAACTTGTAGGGTCATTTAATGGGGGGTGGAGAATTCAGGTCTAAAACCTTTTGGAGTCATTTTGAGGTATTAAATGACATTTCTGGGGGTCAAACGATTATATAATTTAAGTTGAAGGCCCATGAGATAAATATGACTTCTATGTGACATTTGTAAATTAAATCATCTATTTGTTGTGTTATATGAACATAATTGGTACACATATCTAAAGAGTCCAAATGCTCATTCAAGACCATATGTAATCCTCATCTAACTTAGCCAGGGATTTGCAATACTATATTTGAGTTGGCTAGCTCCATTTCAAGATATTATGGTTGTCCAAGAGGGGATATAAAAAATGAAAAGAAGAATGGAAAAGAGGATTTCATAATCGATGAGGGTCAAGATGATTCACATGATGAAGTGCAACTAAAAGAAGCGCCATTGAAATGGTTTGCTGACAGATGGTTAGATTTCTTATCCAATTAAGCCCTAGCATGTATTTTGATGTTTCATGAATTTCTTTGCAAATTCAATGGTGCATGTTTCATGAAGCAAGATGTTGAAAGTAGAGTTATGTTGACACACTTAAATGCAACAAATATGGAAATTTGTACATGAGCTCTATTATTTGACTTAAGAGTCAGTTGTTTGAAGAGGCATGTTTTGTCAACTTGTGTTTGGTTGATGGTTTTGTACACCAATATGTAAGAGTACATGGACATATTCAGATGATGTGAATTTTTTTTCTTTGAAGGAGAAAAATGATATGTCAGCGAGCTATGTTTCTTGCATGATGTGTTTTCAGTTTGATGGTTTTGTTTGTGACAAGATGTCACAAGATTTTGCGAAGGTCCACTCTTGAGCGAGAGCCTCATGATTACAACCTATTCGTGAGAATCAAATGGGAGTGCATCCTTATTTTGAAAACAAGTAGGATTCTAAGCTACCTAGGACTCAAACCATCATTTTTAAATTTGAAATATAATGGTGTTGTTTCAATGCCTGAATCCACAACCCTAACAAATGAAATCACTAATCTAATTACACATGAAATAAATAGTTATTTTCTCCAACATTAAAAATATAACTAAAAACTAAATTCAACATAGTTGAAAGAAAAAGAAGTGCCATTGAAATGGTTTGCTGACAGATGGTTAGATTTCTTATCCAATTAAGGCCTAGCATGTATTTTGATGTTTCATGAATTTCTTTGCAAATTCAAAGTATGGTGCATGTTGCATGAAGCAAGATGTTGAAAGCAGAGTTATGTTAGACACACTTAAATGCAACAAATATGGAAATTTGTACATGAGCTCTATTATTTGACTTATGAGTCAGTGGTTTGAAGAGGCATGTTTTGTCGACTTGTGTTTGGTTGATGGTTTTGTACACCAATATGTAAGAGTACATGGAGATATTCACATGATGTGAATTTTTTTTTTCTTTGAAGGAGAAAAATGATGTGTTTTCAGTTTGATGGTTTTGTTTGTGACAAGACGTCACAAGATTTTGTGAAGGTCCACTCTTGAGCGAGAGCCTCATGATTACAACCTATTCGTGAGAATCAAATGGGAGTGCATCCTTATTTTGAAAACAAGTAGGATTCTAAGCGACCTAGGACTCAAACCATCATTTTTAAATTTGAAATATCATGGTGTGTTGTTTCAATGCCTGAATCCACAACCCTAACACATGAAATCACTAATCTAATTACACATGAAATAAATAGTTATTTTCTCCTACACTAAAAATATAACTAAAAACTAAATTCAACATGGTTGAATGGAACTTTAAACATTCAATGAAATTTTCTAAATAAGAACATTGAAATTATAAGTTTCTTTCTTACACAGTTTAAGATTTAGCGTGTAATGTTTTTTTCAAAAATTCTTTTAAAATTTTTGATGCTTCACGTTTCCGCCCAATTATCTATTCCTAATGTATTGCAATAATTGTTAGTTAATTAAACAATCATAAACCATTTCAATCTTCTTTCCTTAAATGTGTCTTTAAAATATCAAGATAAGGAAAAAAAACTTTAAAATATCATACATCAATCAATAAGAAAACATATCAACTCAACCAGAGCCAACATGGAGATATCATTCTATAGTATGTACCATTCAAACATGAGCATCAAGTACATGTCCAACAAAAGAGAATTGACCAAAATCGACCCAAATGTTTCTCCAAAGAAAAGCATTGCAGTATGCTAGATTTGTAATAAATTCAAAAAAAAAAAATATTACTTGAAATATGAATTTGGATGTGAAATAATCATCTAGCTAAATGTGAAAACAAAAATTATATATTTGTTTTAACTCCAATGTACTATGGGGTTTAAATCTATGATACTATGGGAAATAGAGATCTATCCAAAAAGTATTTCTTTCAATATCAGTATAAATATACATAAAGTCTTGAATATTCTGCAATTTAATGAAACAATAATTAATAATCCATCTTTGAAACCATCTAAATAATAAGGAAATTACACATATGTGGAAACCAACAAGCACCATCAATTTACCAACCAACCAAATCCCCACTGATGGCAAGGGTTAGGCTGTTACATTTTATCTACATATAACCCAAATGATTTGGTTGTCCTTTGTGCTACTTCTTAGAAAAACTGCAAGATAAAAGTTAAGGAAATTCACGATTGCGAAATTCTAGGTGTCCAAGAGGTGTAAGAAAAAGGAATAAAATAAAATAAAATAAAAATAATTTAGCTCCCAAGGTCTCCAACGAGGAACCAAAGCATATTTCTTTGTCAAGTTTGTCCTTAGAAAAGCTACAACATGAAAGCACGAGAAATTCACAATTACAAGATTCTAGGTGTCCAAGAGCTTAAAGGATAAAAAATAATGTAAAAAACTGAAAACTTGAACTCGTAAGGTGTACAACATGGAAACAAAGTATATTTCTCAAGGCCATTTTGTACTTAGAAGAGAAGCAAGATGAAAATAGAGAAGATTCACAATTGCAAGATTGTAGGTGTCCAAGAGCTTAAACAAAAAACTCAAGTTCCGAAGGTCTGCAGAAGGCATGAGAGGCTTAATATTAAGCAAAAATAACCACCAAATATCTTCCTTGAGAAAACAAAATAAAGGAAATAAAGAGTCACCAAATAACTAAAACATTGTTGTTTTGTGGAACCAAGATATAGTCAACAATACAAGTGCTACACAAAAACATATGTAAACACAATGGAAAACTGAAACATATCTCACTATCAAATTCGTGAATTCTTATTTTAAGATGGTAGAACTTAAGTCTCAATTGTAATTGGATTCTTTCTAAAGTGTAATTCCAAGCTCATTAAGCATACTAGGTGACCAAATTTTTAAAGTAACTTGAGATTCACAACAAGAGATACACAACATGCACCACAATACACAATGTGCCCTTGTAGATAAGGATTTAGACAAATATACTTCAACAAGGATGGAATCAGCCTTCAAAAATAATGATATAATGGAAGCAATATATCAATACTAGTGTCCTTTTTCATTCCTTAATAGCTATGATGACCAGAAACTTGAAATGCTAGAGATTTTAGCACTTGAGTATGGAATGGACCAAAAAATTATTGACCGCAATTGTTTGGTGACCTTCAACTTTATGGAAAATGTAGGACTACAGGGAAGTTCTCTTTGCACATGAAAGATGTAATTTCATTCCAATTACCGATAAATAATATGTTTTATTTCTGAAATTATATATATATATATATATATATATATGTCCAATGAATGACCACAAGGTTGGTCAATAGGATTCAAAAGTATAGACAATGTGATTGCATATTTATATTTCAAATTAAAATCAAAATTTTATAAAGTGCCTAAATCTTCTTCAAAGATTAACATTTCTAAGATTAGTGGAATCACTAAACAACATCATAAAAATATAACAATAGAATAGTGTACATGCTTCTATTCTATGGTTATCCCTCTATCCTTGTAACCTAGATCTATTTAAACATTAGCATTTTTAGGAGGAGATCCCATGTCAGGTCTAACTTTGAATATGAGTTGTACAAGGACTAACTAACTAACGTACATATGTGAGAAAGAGATTAACAAGAAGTATATAAATGAAGAAGTAAGACAAGGGAAAAGCAGAGTAAGACATGAGAAGAGTAAGAAAACGCTAGAGCAGAGTAGAGTAAGACATGAGAAGAGTAAGAAAACGCTAGAGCAGTGTAGAGTAATACAAGAGAAGAGTAAGAAAAGGCTAGAGCAGCGCATTTTTATAGAAATTCAATCCAGAATTAAATCCATTTTAATTTGGATCTTGAGACAGAAGTAGATCTCAAATATGAAAATATATATGTAACAGGTTGTAGGTATTCCATTCTTACAACCATCTTATAGTATAAAAAACCATCTTATACGAGAAAAATTAATGCTTTCCTTTTATAATGGGAACACAAACACAATATATATTAATATAGTCCAAATATCATGCAAAAATTCCCTTATTTTTCCAATAGAAACAAAAACAATAGAAATATAGTTCGAATCTGATGAAAAAAATTGTGAGAAAAAACAAAACAGTATCAATACAGTCCAAATCTACAAAGTTGTGATGCAAGTTGTTTATCAATGCAGTCCTGTGTGCTTTGTTTGTTGTCTGTTATATTTAATTTTTGAGCAATAAAATGTCTGTCTCAAGGTGCTTATAACGTTTTTTTTCCTTGCAGGTGTGCATGATAATTCTCAGAGATTATTTTTCCAATAGAAACAAAAACAAAAAATTCTCTTATTTTTCCAATAGAAATATAGTTCGAATCTGATGAAAAAAATTGTGAGAAAAAACAAAACAGTGTCAATACAGTCCAAATCTACAAAGTTGTGATGCAAGTTGTTTATCAATGCAGTCCTGGGTGCTTTGTTTGTTGTCTGTTATATTTAATTTTTGAGCAATAAAATGTCTGTCTAAAGGTGCTTATAACGTTTTTTTTTCTTGCAGGTGTGCAGGATAATTCTCAGAGATTATTTTTGACATTGTGGAGCTAATAGCAGAAAATGTTAGCATTCACGCCAGATGGAATCTATTAATTTCTATTCAATGTGGCAATTGTTACTGTTGATTATGCCATATCGTTAACAAGTTCATTAAACCCTGGTTCTGTCTTAGAAATGGGCCATTTTTCATTTCTGTTAAATCTAAAGAAGTAAAAACACGTTGAAGATTTTATCTAAATATCACCGTCTAACCCATGTTTACATGAAAAATGTAATTTACACCAGCGCGAACATACCCGCGGAGACGGATAGGAGAACATACAATACGAGACGGACAGGAGAACATACAATACGAGAAATGTAATTTTATTAGCCGGACAGCAATACGAGACAGACAGGAGAATACCCGGACAGCAATACGAGCCGGACAGGAAAACATACACCAGCGCGACAGGAAGAGTGCGGACGAACACCAGCGCGAACACAGCAGCAGCCAAATGAACAGTAAACGCGCCAACAATAAACTCGGTAAACCATATCATTTCGCGGGCGATTTATTTATAAAAAATAGTTCGGCCGAACTATTTTAAAAGAAAAAGTTCGGCCGAACTTGTTTATAAGTTCAGCCGAACTTTTGTCGCCGGTTTTCCAATCCCCGGCAAAAATTTTGTTTGCTCACGCCGTCCGTGTGCCGTCAGCCTAAACGGAATCAAGAGTTCGGCCGAACTTCATAAAATGTTCGGCCGAACTATTGCCGAAAAAAAATTTCTACCCCCGATTCTCACAAAAGTGTAACCGAGCTTCACGTTTCTGCCCAGTTACCACTTAACGTACACTGATTCATCACCATTATTTAAAATAAACCACAACACCTGAAAATATCCCACATCCATAATTATATATCACTATTATTTAAAATAAACCACACACCTGGAAATATCCCACATCCATAATTATATAACTAACATTTATGAAACTCAGCCCATGTAAAATTTGTTATTTGAAAAAACACAAACACTTATCATAATTTTAACATAAACAAAGAAAGATGTAAATCCCAGTAAGGTAATTCACAGGTATTTTTAAAAGTGATGTTGTGGAAGATACAAATTGAAAGAAGGCAATGAAAAACAAACTTAAATATGACAAGGTTATACTCAAACAAAAGCCAACTATACAATATGACAAGGTTATACTCAAACAAAAGCCAACTGTACAGTATGACAAGGTTATACTCAAACAAAAGCCAACTCTACAGTGCAGAACTGGCATGGCACTGTGTTTCGAACCTACACATTTTTAAGAAAACCAATTGTCAGACTTAAATGTTCTTGTCCTTGGGTATGTAGTCCCACCTGGAAATATCCCACAGTCATAACCATATAATACCACATTTATGAAAGTGAAATACCACAGTGAAATTTGTTATTTGAAAAAACACAAACACTTACAATAATTTTAAACAAGATGTAAATCCCAGTAAGGTAATTCACATGTATTTTTTAAAAGATATGTTATTGGAAGCTACAAAGTACAAATTGAAAGAAGGCAATGAAGAACAAAAACTTAAATATGACAAGGTTATGCTCAAACAGAAACTAACTGTATAGTATGACAAGGTTATACTCAAACAAAACCAACTATACAGTGCAGAACTGGCATGACACTGTGTTTCAGCCCTAAGAAAAACAATTGTCAGACTTTAATTGTCCTTGGATATGTAGTTCCACTTGCCGCGAACTCCAGCTAAGAAAGCATTGAGCAAGAATGCAGAAGAGTACACTAGAATTCCATTGTCAGTCCACTTGAGTTTTTCCTTGTGAACAGTAGTCATAATTGGGCCAGAATCAGAGTTTGACAAACGCTCGCCAAGAAGGTAACTGCCTGCTGTCCATTTCACCCAAACCAGGACTTGTAGAGCACTGTATATCCATCTGCCAAAACCTTCTATTCCCCCAACTAATGCTACTGTGCTGCATAATGAAATGCATATAGTCTCCATCACTATCATTGAACATACAATAATAAAAGGGACTCGATTCTTGGAAACTGTCAACAGTCTACCCAAGTACAAATGAAGACAGTCCATGCCCAAACAAGTATCAATACCTGCCATTATAATAACAAAAGGAGTTTCAGAGAGTGGGATGGAGGGAATATATTGCTATTTGAAAACCACTCCTCCTTCAATTGCAACAAGCAGAGCCCAACCCAAAGAAACAAATCAAAAGTTCACACTGACACCTATAATGGACAGGGTACTGAGTCTCCAAGAAGAGTACCTCTGAAGATTAATACCTGGCAAACATCCATGTGCTCTGTCTTAGCAGACCGGACTTGTGATGACTTGACCCGGTATAGGTTACAAATGCATTGATGGCGAATCCATTTCCTCTACTGTCAACCAGGTAATCCCGTATTGACCTTCTTGCCAGCAGAGAAGTAGAGAAACCATCCGTTCTGAACCAACCAGTCTTTGCCAGGTTTAAGAACATTTCTATTACCCTTGGCACTATTAAAGAACCGTTGCTGTATGTGACCTCTATTCCTTTGGCTCCCACGATTTCAGTAGACATGTAGTTTTCCTGGGCACCCAGAGCCATGTAATTTTCCAGAGCATCAGAAGCCATGACTCTCACTCCTCTGCCTTCCTTGTCTTTAGACCTCAAAGATTTCATCATCAGGTCTGTCCACTTATCATCCTCTGCTGGACGCAGTGGAATGCAGATGCAAGTACCTTTTTCTTGGATGGGCTTCCGATAAATGTAATCAAGAGTTTCAAGAACTGAATATCTGTCCAAGTCTTGTTCTGTCAGAGTCCTTTTACCCTCCTCCAATCTCACCCCTTCAATTTCATCAATCTCCTTTCTTTCACCCTCTATCAAGCTCACCCCTTCAATTTCATCAGTTTCCTTTTTTCCACCCTCTATCAATTTCGACCATTCACGTTCATCAATTTCCTTTTCATCCTCAGATTCATCAGTTGCCCCTTTAGATTTATCAAATTTCACATACAACAAGCCCTGGTCGCACTCATGACAGCCATTTTTCAGACAGTCCTGAGATAGCAACACGCATAGGGTATCAGTCACTCTCTTCAGCGTTCCAGGAATCCGACGAGCAAGCAGGATGTTGACCGCTTCCACAGTACAGAATACAATGCATTTGCATTCATCATTGCAGTGACAGATCTCAGCAAGGAGCGCAGCAGATCTTAAAGGTAAGCATTCCAGAAGGATGGACTGCACATTATGTGCACTGGATATATATACCTCATAAATTCTTTGATGGAAGAATTGGAGGAGTGAAATGACAACAATACAACAGAAGCATCCTTATATCTCTCGCATGTTTTAAGGCCAAACCAGTGTATAGGCTCCAGTTTAGGACCTCTTCTGGGAGCCAGAACATCCCTTGCTGCCATGTCCAGATCCAGCCTTCCTCTCAGCAAGCTTGTAATTAGAATTGCTAAATTCCCTATGCTGGTGATTCCAACGTTAGGAAAATTTTGTACAGCGCCTGTTACTGCTTCAGCTGTTTGCCCTTCCCCACCCTCCATCGCTATGGCAAAACAGGATAACCATCCCAGCAAGCCAATGAACCCTATAATCAACAACTGCATGGTGTAGGAGCTTCCCAACCAGTTGTTGAATAAACCCATTTTGAAAACAGAGCCCAACAGAAGTTTGTTGAACCAGCGATAAGCAAAAGCTCAAACTTGTGTTGCTGTAGCGACTGGTACTCCTACAGATTTTATAGCCATTGCCATTAGTTTTCAGTGTTCTCTTCTTCTAAAGCAAAAGGATGGGCATATACATTTATGTCACCTTGGTCTCAGAGGGTATTGGATTCCAAGTGAAGGAATGAGATGTCAGATATATCAATGATGAGGGCACAGACAAAATGTTGTTTTAGAGAATATTCTCTTATCCCAAAAGCAAATAGAATAAATAAAGAACCTATCAACATCAATTCATATTGATAAAAATATATATAAAATCATATAATTAAATTTATATATTGCAAAATTTCTTTCTTACCACTCAACTTATAATAATACTAAAAATCCATCTAATTAAATTATAATATATTTGTCTTATAAATTTCTCATCATATTATAATAACTCGAATCTTTTATTTTATTATTTTTTTGGCACTGAGAAAATCTATTATAATTTAGTTGTCAAAATTATCATTACCACTTAACGTACACTGATTCATCACCATTATTTAAAATAAACCACAACACCTGAAAATATCCCACATCCATAATTATATATCACTATTATTTAAAATAAACCACACACCTGGAAATATCCCACATCCATAATTATATAACTAACATTTATGAAACTCAGCCCATGTAAAATTTGTTATTTGAAAAAACACAAACACTTATCATAATTTTAACATAAACAAAGAAAGATGTAAATCCCAGTAAGGTAATTCACAGGTATTTTTAAAAGTGATGTTGTGGAAGATACAAATTGAAAGAAGGCAATGAAAAACAAACTTAAATATGACAAGGTTATACTCAAACAAAAGCCAACTATACAATATGACAAGGTTATACTCAAACAAAAGCCAACTGTACAGTATGACAAGGTTATACTCAAACAAAAGCCAACTCTACAGTGCAGAACTGGCATGGCACTGTGTTTCGACCCTACACATTTTTAAGAAAACCAATTGTCAGACTTAAATGTTCTTGTCCTTGGGTATGTAGTCCCACCTGGAAATATCCCACAGTTGATCCATAACCATATAATACCACATTTATGAAAGTGAAAATACCACAGTGAAATTTGTTATTTGAAAAAACACAAACACTTACAATAATTTTAAACAAAGATGTAAATCCCAGTGAGGTAATTCACAGGTATTTTTAAAAGTGATGTTGTGGAAGCTACAAATTGAAAGAAGGCAATGAAGAACAAACTTAAATATGACAAGGTTATGCTCAAACAGAAGCTAACTGTACAGTATGACAAGGTTATACTCAAACAAAACCAACTATACAGTGCAGAACTGGCATGACACTCTGTTTCAGCCCTAAGAAAAACAATTGTCAGACTTTAATTGTCCTTGGATATGTATTTCCACTTGCCCCGAACTCCAGCTAAGAATGCATTGAGAAAGAATGCAGAAGAGTACACTAGAATTCCAGAGTCAGTCCGCTTGTGAAGTTTTTCCTTGTAGACAGTAGTCATAATTGGGCCAGAATCAGAGTTTGACAAACGCTCGCCAAGAAGGTAACTGCCTGCTGCCCATTTCACCCAAACCAGGACTTGTACTCAGCACTGTATATCCATCTGCCAAAACCTTTTATTCCCCAAACTCTGGCTATTGTGCTGCATAATGTAATGCATTCAATCTCCAGCATTATCATTGCACATACAATAATAACTCGATTCTTGGAAACTGTCTCTCTTCTGCCCAAGTACAAATGAAGACAGTCCATGCCCAAACAAGTAACAATCCCCGCCATTATAATAGCAAAAGTAGTTTCAGAGAGTGGCATGGAGGGAGTATATTGCCATTTGACAACCACTCCTCCTTCAATTGCAACGAGCAGAGCCCAACCAAAAGAGCAAATCAAGTTCACACAAGCACCTATAATGGACAGGGTACTGAGTCTCAGAAAATTACCTCTGAAGGTTAACACCTGGCAAACATCCATGTGCTCTGTCTTAGCAGACCGGACTTGTGATGACTTGACCCGAGCATAGGTTACAAATGCATTGATGGCGAATCCATTTCCTCTACTGTCAAACAGGTAATCCCGTATTGACCTTCTTGGCAGCAGAGAAGTAGAGAAACCATCCGTTCTGAACCAACCAGTCATTGCCAGGTTTAAGAACATTTCTATTACCCTTGGCACTATTAAAGAACCGTTGCTGTATGTGATATCTATTCCTTTGGCTCCCACGATTTCAGTAGACATGTAGTTTTCCTGGGCACCCAGAGCCATGTAATTTTCCAGAGCATCAGAAGCCATGACTCTCACTCCTCTGCCTTCCTTGTCTTTAGACCTCGAAGATTTCATCATCAGGTCTGTCCACTTATCATCCTCTGCTGGACGCAGTGGAATGCAGATGCAAGTACCTTTTTCTTGGATGGGCTTCCGATAAATGTAATCAAGAGTTTCAAGAACTGAATATCTGTCCAAGTCTTGTTCTGTCAGAGTCCTTTTACCCTCCTCCAATCTCACCCCTTCAATTTCATCAATCTCCTTTCTTTCACCCTCTATCAAGCTCACCCCTTCAATTTCATCAGTTTCCTTTTTTCCACCCTCTATCAATTTCGACCATTCACGTTCATCAATTTCCTTTTCATCCTCAGATTCATCAGTTGCCCCTTTAGATTTATCAAATTTCACATACAACAAGCCCTGGTCGCACTCATGACAGCCATTTTTCAGACAGTCCTGAGATAGCAGCACGCATAGGGTATCAGTCACTCTCTTCAGCGTTCCAGGAATCCGACGAGCAAGCAGGATGTTGACCGCTTCCACAGTGCAGAATACAATGCATTTGCATTCATCATTGCAGTGACAGATCTCAGCAAGGAGCGCAGCAGATCTTAAAGGTAAGCATTCCAGAAGGATGGACTGCACATTATGTGCACTGGATATATACCTCATAAATTCTTTGATGGAAGAATTGGAGGAGTGAAATGACAACAATACAACAGAAGCATCCTTATATTTCTCGCATGTTTTAAGGCCGAACCAGTGTATAGGCTCCAGTTTAGGACCTCTTCTGGGAGCCAGAACATCCCTTGCTGCCATGTCCAGATCCAGCCTTCCTCTCAGCAAGCTTGTAATTAGAATTGCTAAATTCCCTATGCTGGTGATTCCAACGTTAGGAAAATTTTGTACAGCGCCTGTTACTGCTTCAGCTGCCTGCCCTTCCCCACCCTCCATCGCTATGGCAAAACAGGATAACCATCCCAGCAAGCCAATGAACCTTATAATCAACAACTGCATGGTGTAGGAGCTTCCCAACCAGTTGTTGAATAAACCCATTTTGAAAACAGAGCCCAACAGAAGTTTGTTGAACCAGCGATAAGCAAAAGCTCAAACTTGTGTTGCTGCACTTGAATGGTACTCCTACAGATTTTTATAGCCATTGCCATTAGTTTTCAGTGTTCTCTTCTTCTAAAGCAAAAGGATGGGCATATACATTTATGTCACCTTGGTCTCAGAGGGTATTGGATTCCAAGTGAAGGAATGAGATATCAGATATATCAATGATGAGGGCACAGACAAAATGTTGTTTTAGAGGGAATGTTCTCTTATCCAAAGCAAATAGAATAAATAAAGAACCTATCAACATCAATTCATATTGATAAAAATATATATAAAATCATATAATTAAATTTATATATTGCAAAATTTCTTTCTTACCACTCAACTTATAATAATACTAAAATCCATCTAATTAAATTATAATATATTTGTCTTATAAATTTCTCATCATATTATAACTCGAATCTTTTATTTTATTATTTTTTTGACACTGAGAAAATCTATTATAATTTAGTTGTCAAAATTATCATTACTACTTAACGTACACTGATTCATCACCATTATTTAAAATAAACCACAACACCTGAAAATATCCCACATCCATAATTATATATCACTATTATTTAAAATAAACCACACACCTGGAAATATCCCACATCCATAATTATATAACTAACATTTATGAAACTCAGCCCATGTAAAATTTGTTATTTGAAAAAACACAAACACTTATCGTAATTTTAACATAAACAAAGAAAGATGTAAATCCCAGTAAGGTAATTCACAGGTATTTTTAAAAGTGATGTTGTGGAAGATACAAATTGAAAGAAGGCAATGAAAAACAAACTTAAATATGACAAGGTTATACTCAAACAAAAGCCAACTATACAATATGACAAGGTATACTCGAACAAAAGCCAACTGTACAGTATGACAAGGTTATACTCAAACAAAAGCCAACTCTACAGTGCAGAACTGGCATGGCACTGTGTTTCGACCCTACACATTTTTAAGAAAACCAATTGTCAGACTTAAATGTTCTTGTCCTTGGGTATGTAGTCCCACCTGGAAATATCCCACAGTTGATCCATAACCATATAATACCACATTTATGAAAGTGAAAATACCACAGTGAAATTTGTTATTTGAAAAAACACAAACACTTACAATAATTTTAAACAAAGATGTAAATCCCAGTAAGGTGATTCACAGGTATTTTTAAAAGTGATGTTGTGGAAGCTACAAATTGAAAGAAGGCAATGAAGAACAAACTTAAATATGACAAGGTTATGCTCAAACAGAAGCTAACTTACAGTATGACAAGGTTATACTCAAACAAAACCAACTATACAGTGCATAACTGGCATGACACTCTGTTTCAGCCCTAAGAAAAACAATTGTCAGACTTTAATTGTCCTTGGATATGTATTTCCACTTGCCCCGAACTCCAGCTAACAATGCATTGAGCAAGAATGCAGAAGAGTACACTAGAATTCCAGAGTCAGTCTGCTTGTGAAGTTTTTCCTTGTAGACAGTAGTCATAATTGGGCCAGAATCAGAGTTTGACAAACGCTCGCCAAGAAGGTAACTGCCTGCTGCCCATTTCACCCAAACCAGGACTTGTACTCAGCACTGTATATCCATCTGCCAAAACCTTTTATTCCCCAAACTCTGGCTATTGTGCTGCATAATGTAATGCATTCAATCTCCAGCATTATCATTGCACATACAATAATAACTCGATTCTTGGAAACTGTCTCTCTTCTGCCCAAGTACAAATGAAGACAGTCCATGCCCAAACAAGTAACAATCCCCGCCATTATAATAGCAAAAGTAGTTTCAGAGAGTGGCATGGAGGGAGTATATTGCCATTTGACAACCACTCCTCCTTCAATTGCAACGAGCAGAGCCCAACCAAAAGAGCAAATCAAGTTCACACAAGCACCTATAATGGACAGGGTACTGAGTCTCAGAAAATTACCTCTGAAGGTTAACACCTGGCAAACATCCATGTGCTCTGTCTTAGCAGACCGGACTTGTGATGACTTGACCCGAGCATAGGTTACAAATGCATTGATGGCGAATCCATTTCCTCTACTGTCAAACAGGTAATCCCGTATTGACCTTCTTGGCAGCAGAGAAGTAGAGAAACCATCCGTTCTGAACCAACCAGTCATTGCCAGGTTTAAGAACATTTCTATTACCCTTGGCACTATTAAAGAACCGTTGCTGTATGTGATATCTATTCCTTTGGCTCCCACGATTTCAGTAGACATGTAGTTTTCCTGGGCACCCAGAGCCATGTAATTTTCCAGAGCATCAGAAGCCATGACTCTCACTCCTCTGCCTTCCTTGTCTTTAGACCTCGAAGATTTCATCATCAGGTCTGTCCACTTATCATCCTCTGCTGGACGCAGTGGAATGCAGATGCAAGTACCTTTTTCTTGGATGGGCTTCCGATAAATGTAATCAAGAGTTTCAAGAACTGAATATCTGTCCAAGTCTTGTTCTGTCAGAGTCCTTTTACCCTCCTCCAATCTCACCCCTTCAATTTCATCAATCTCCTTTCTTTCACCCTCTATCAAGCTCACCCCTTCAATTTCATCAGTTTCCTTTTTTCCACCCTCTATCAATTTCGACCATTCACGTTCATCAATTTCCTTTTCATCCTCAGATTCATCAGTTGCCCCTTTAGATTTATCAAATTTCACATACAACAAGCCCTGGTCGCACTCATGACAGCCATTTTTCAGACAGTCCTGAGATAGCAGCACGCATAGGGTATCAGTCACTCTCTTCAGCGTTCCAGGAATCCGACGAGCAAGCAGGATGTTGACCGCTTCCACAGTGCAGAATACAATGCATTTGCATTCATCATTGCAGTGACAGATCTCAGCAAGGAGCGCAGCAGATCTTAAAGGTAAGCATTCCAGAAGGATGGACTGCACATTATGTGCACTGGATATATACCTCATAAATTCTTTGATGGAAGAATTGGAGGAGTGAAATGACAACAATACAACAGAAGCATCCTTATATTTCTCGCATGTTTTAAGGCCGAACCAGTGTATAGGCTCCAGTTTAGGACCTCTTCTGGGAGCCAGAACATCCCTTGCTGCCATGTCCAGATCCAGCCTTCCTCTCAGCAAGCTTGTAATTAGAATTGCTAAATTCCCTATGCTGGTGATTCCAACGTTAGGAAAATTTTGTACAGCGCCTGTTACTGCTTCAGCTGCCTGCCCTTCCCCACCCTCCATCGCTATGGCAAAACAGGATAACCATCCCAGCAAGCCAATGAACCTTATAATCAACAACTGCATGGTGTAGGAGCTTCCCAACCAGTTGTTGAATAAACCCATTTTGAAAACAGAGCCCAACAGAAGTTTGTTGAACCAGCGATAAGCAAAAGCTCAAACTTGTGTTGCTGCACTTGACTGGTACTCCTACAGATTTTTATAGCCATTGCCATTAGTTTTCAGTGTTCTCTTCTTCTAAAGCAAAAGGATGGGCATATACATTTATGTCACCTTGGTCTCAGAGGGTATTGGATTCCAAGTGAAGGAATGAGATATAAGATATATCAATGATGAGGGCACAGACAAAATGTTGTTTTAGAGGGAATGTTCTCTTATCCAAAGCAGATAGAATAAATAAAGAACCTATCAACATCAATTCATATTGATAAAAATATATATAAAATCATATAATTAAATTTATATATTGCAAAATTTCTTTCTTACCACTCAACTTATAATAATACTAAAATCCATCTAATTAAATTATAATATATTTGTCTTATAAATTTCTCATCATATTATAACTCGAATCTTTTATTTTATTATTTTTTTGACACTGAGAAAATCTATTATAATTTACTTGTCAAAATTATCATTACTACTTAACGTACACTGATTCATCACCATTATTTAAAATAAACCACAACACCTGAAAATATCCCACATCCATAATTATATATTACTATTATTTAAAATAAACCACACACCTGGAAATATCCCACATCCATAATTATATAACTAACATTTATGAAACTCAGCCCATGTAAAATTTGTTATTTGAAAAAACACAAACACTTATCATAATTTTAACATAAACAAAGAAAGATGTAAATCCCAGTAAGGTAATTCACAGGTATTTTTAAAAGTGATGTTGTGGAAGATACAAATTGAAAGAAGGCAATGAAAAACAAACTTAAATATGACAAGGTTATACTCAAACAAAAGCCAACTCTACAGTGCAGAACTGGCATGGCACTGTGTTTCGACCCTACACATTTTTAAGAAAACCAATTGTCAGACTTAAATGTTCTTGTCCTTGGGTATGTAGTCCCACCTGGAATTATCCCACAGTTGATCCATAACCATTTAATACCACATTTATGAAAGTGAAAATACCACAGTGAAATTTGTTATTTGAAAAAACACAAACACTTACAATAATTTTAAACAAAGATGTAAATCCCAGTAAGGTAATTCACAGGTATTTTTAAAAGTGATGTTGTGGAAGCTACAAATTGAAAGAAGGCAATGAAGAACAAACTTAAATATGACAAGGTTATGCTCAAACAAAAGCTAACTGTATAGTATGACAAGGTTATACTCAAACAAAACCAACTATACAGTGCAGAACTGGCATGACACTCTGTTTCAGCCTAAGAAAAACAATTGTCAGACTTTAATTGTCCTTGGATATGTATTTCCACTTGCCCCGAACTCCAGCTAAGAATGCATTGAGCAAGAATGCAGAAGAGTACACTAGAATTCCAGAGTCAGTCCACTTGTGAAGTTTTTCCTTGTAGACAGTAGTCATAATTGGGCCAGAATCAGAGTTTGACAAACGCTCGCCAAGAAGGTAACTGCCTGCTGCCCATTTCACCCAAATCAGGACTTGTAGAGCACTGTATATCCATCTGCCAAAACCTTTTATTCCCCAAACTTTTGCTATTGTGCTGCATACTGCAATGCATTCAATCTCCAGCACTATCATTGCACATACAATAATAACTCGATTCTTGGAAATTGTCTCTCTTCTGCCCAAGTACAAATGAAGACAGTCCATGCCCAAACCAGTAACAATCCCCGCCATTATAATAGCTACTCTAGTTTCAGAGAGTGGCATGGAGGGAGTATATTGCCATTTGACAACCACTCCTCCTTCAATTGCAACGAGCAGAGTCCAACCAAAAGAGCAAATCAAGTTCACACAAGCACCTATAATGGACAGGGTACCGAGTCTCAGAAAATTACCTCTGAAGGTTAACACCTGGCAAACATCCCTGTGCTCTTTTTCGATGTTAGCAGACCGGACTTGTGATGACTTGACCCGAGCATAGGTTACAAATGCATTGATGGCGAATCCATTTCCTCTACTGTCAACCAGGTAATCCCGTATTGACCTTCTTGCCAGCATAGAAGTAGAGAAACCATCCGTTCTGAACCAACCAGTCACTGCCAGGTTTAAGAACATTTCTATTACCCTTGGCACTATTAAAGAACCGCTGCTGTATGTGACCTCTATTCCTTTGGCTCCCACGATTTCAGTAGACATGTAGTTTGCCTGGGCACCCAGAGCCATGTAATTTTCCAGGGCATCAGAAGCCATGACTCTCACTCCTCTGCCATCCTTGTCTTTAGACCTCAAAGATTTCATCATCAGGTCTGTCCACTTATCATCCTCTGCTGGACGCAGTGGAATGCAGATGCAAGTACCTTTTTCTTGGATGGGCTTCCCATAAATGTAATCAAGAGTTTCAAGAACTGAATATCTGTCCAACAAGCTGTCCAAGTCTGGTCCTGTCAGAGTGCTCCTTTTACCCTCCTCCAATGTTACCCCTTCAATTTCATCAATTTCCTTTTTTCCACCCTCTATCAATTTCGACCATTCACGTTCGTCAATTTCATTTTCATCCTCTATCAATCTCACCATTTTAGATTCATCAGTTGCCCCTTTAGATTTATCAACTTTCACATACAACAAGCCCTGGTTGCACCCATGACAGCCATTTTTCAGACAGTCCCGAGATAGCAGCACGCATAGGGTATCAGTCACTCTCTTCAGCGTTCCAGAAATCCGACGAGCAAGCAGGATGTTGACCGCTTCCACAGTGCAGAATACAATGCATTTGCATTCATCATTGCAGTGACAGATCTCAGCAAGGAGCGCAGCAGATCTTAAAGGTAAGCATTCCAGAAGGATGGACTGCACATTATGTGCACTGGATATATACCTCATATATTGTTTGATGGAAGAATTGGGGGAGTGAAATGACAACAATACAACAGAAGCATCCTTATATTTCTCGCATGTTTTAAGGCCAAACCTGTGTATAGGCTGCAGTTTAGGACCCCTTCTGGTAGCCAGAACATCCCTTGCTGCCATGTCCAGATCCAGCCTTCCTCTCAGCAAGCTTGTAATTAAAATTGCTAAATTCCCTATGCAGGTGATTCCAACGTTAGGAAAATTTTGTACAGCGCCTGTTACTGTTTCAGCTGGATGCAATTCCCCCACCCCCTCCACCGCTATGGCAAAACAGGATAACCATCCCAGCAAGCCAATGAACCTTATAATCAACAACTGCATGGTGTAGGAGCTTCCCAACCAGTTCTTGAATAAACCCATTTTGAAAACAGAGCCCAACAGAAGTTTGTTGAACCAGCGATAAGCAAGAGCTCAAACTTGTGTTGCAGAGGGTATTGGATTCCAAGTGAAGGAATGAGATATCAGATATATCAATGATGAGGGCATAGACAAAATGTCTGTCTTATCCAAAGCAAATAGAAAAAATAAAGAACCTATCAACATCAATTCATATTGATAAAAATATATATATATAATCATATAATTATACCAACAAGAGAATAAAAGATGTTTATGATAGAATAACAATTACAATGGTTATTGAATGCTATTATATTTATTTTTCAATTATTTAAATTAATAAAAATAAAAAATTATTTTAAATTGGCTAAAAGTATATATATAATTTTGCTTATATAAATTTATTTTTATAAAAATAAATACTATTAAATAAATATGTTTTTATTTCTTTTTAAATGTGTTTTTATATTTTTAATAAAAATCTAAACATTCAGAAAATATTTTTAATAATAAAAAAAATTTAAAACAATCAAATAAAAATAAAAAATAAGAGAATATTTTTAATAAAAAAACTTAATCTTCATATGAAAATAAAAGAGAATAAAACAATTACATTTTCTTTTAATATTATTCCATATTTTGTAAATGTGGAATCAAACTTTTTTTTTTTGGTGTTATTCCACATTTTTTGAGTTGAGAGACTTATTATATAGGCTAGTGTGAAAGTGATGTGTAAATATGTTCCTTTCTTTTGAAATAAAAATAAAATAGCAATATGGGATATAATAAAAAAGAAAAGAAAAAAATATACTATATGTATTTAATTAATTGTACATATGACCTAATATCATTTCATATAAAGTAATTAGAAAAAATAAAAATATTTGACTAAGATGCCCCTCTCTATATATATATATATGCTAAAATAAAATATTTTAATGTTATATAGAATAAAATATCCAATATAAGTTATGAACAGAATATTTTAATATGAATTAATATTGACTTATTTTTAAAATATGATAATAATAATAATAAAATAAGTTTAATGTGTGTTCATAAAATGGCTCAATACACATGTTAAATAATCTCTATAATGTTCAAAAATACAATTTAACAATAAAAAATACATTTTTTTTCACTCTAAAATAAGTTTCACTTAAAAAAATTTGATCCCTCTAAACTTTCATATTATATGGGTGCTTAAGATGAATCTATAGTGAGTACATAAAAAATCAATACAATCCATTAGTGCATTGAACATATAACTGAAACCTAATATTATTTAGTGCATTGAACATGAGCTTAAACCTAATATCATTGAATAATAAACATATGTGAAAGGTAATTAGAGTTTGACTCTTTAATTATAAATATAATTTAACTACTATGACACAAAGCTCTTCATTTGTTTGTTGATTTCTTTTGTAGCTTCTATAAAACAATTTTCTTTTTATGATATGGTGTAAAAAGAAGGTAAAATAAATTATAGACAATTTGTTGAATTATAATAGATAATCTAGTAATTTATTTTTGGATAAATTTTTTAAATAATATTTTAAAATAAAGATAGAAACTTGGTCTTTCATTTTTTGAAAATAATTTGCTCAAAAATGGATTATAAGATCTAATTTTATATTTTAAATACTAAATATATATATATTTTATCAAACACTTTTTTATTCATAAAATTAGGCATTGATTATTTTTAAAACAAATTTTTTTCAGATTTCCATTAATTTATTATTTGTGTTCAAAATGGTGTAGAAAAATTAAAAGTATAAATGTAATCTTACTTTTGTATTTTTTCATTTTATATTTTTATATATGTTGCATATCAAATTAATTAATTAATTAATTATATAAATTTTTCAACCAACTTTTCATTTTACATTATTATTTTTTTCACATTTCCATTAATTTATTATTTGGGTTCAAAATGGTGTAGAAAAATTACAAGTATAAATATAATCTTACTTTTGTATTTTTCATTTTATATTATTTTATATATAAAGAATTATTTGTATTTAAAATAATAATAAAAAAAAAAAAAATATATATATATATATATATATATAATTTTTTATTTTTTTTAAGCTTAAATAAAATTACTTATAAAATAAGGTAATGATGTTATGAGTTTTGAATCAACTAACATATAATTATTAAAAATAAAATAATTCTTTATATATTTAAACTATAAATAGTATTTCATTATTCTTAACATTTAATTTATAATGTCAATTGTTAATCTCAATCAAAACACACATGACCAAGGCAAACTCTTTCATAGGCACAAGAGTTAATACAAAGTCTAATCCTTCAGTGTACCTTTACACCCTTAGGGGCAAAGGCTAGTTGTATTCTGTGTATGTGTATGAATGTATTATGTATATCTGTTTGATTATTTTTTTGTTATATTTGTATATGTATTATTTATTTATAGATATATGAGTCTAATTTCTGTGAATATATTTTTGTAAATATTTATTTTTATGATTATAAATATACTATCATTATTTTTATATATAAATATTAGAATATTAGCTTACAAATATATTATTTTAAATATTAACTTGTAAATACATTTGCATAAATATTTATGAAATGTTTTTATTATTATTTTTTTATTTGTTTTTAATTTTTTACTTTAATTTTTTTTTCCAACAACTTTTTCTTTTTTCTCTCTCTTTTCTTCTTCTTTTTTATTTTTTTATTGATAATATTAATTTATCATTTTAAAATGAAAATTAATATACATATTACAATAACATTAAAAAATACATAATATTAGTTTACAAGGTACAACTCAATTAAACACATGCTATAAATATTTATGCAAACCATGTTCAAATCCCTTCAAAATAAGAAAAATAATAACATAATATTCATAATAGCATCAATTTGTAATAACACATATTAATTAATTATTTAATACTAAAATCGATACAATAAATAAATTTTATTTTCAAAAGTTTAAGTAATTTTAATAATTTGTAATTTTCATGGAAAAAACATTTATCTAAAATTTTATTAACAATAATCATTGTTTTAAACATAATAAAGAAAATAAATACTTACTAATTTTAATATCATACCAATTAACTTATAAAATAAATGTAATTATCAACATCATAATATTTATACTCAATCTTAATCACATGCAAAAAAATAATGTCAATTCTAAAGTTCATAGAAAATGTGTAGTTTGTAAACGTGTCACCCTGTGAGTCAATGTCTAATGTTTGTGGGTTGTGTAGTTTGTGTGCACCCTATGCTTGTTGTGTGCATGTATGCTAGTGACTGTGCCTCATTGGCAAATGTCTAATGTTTGTGGGTTGTGTAGTTTGTGTGCACCCTATGCTTGTTGTGTGCATGTATGCTAGTGATTGTGCCTCATTGGCAATGGATTGTGTGGGTGCATGTCCCATGCCAATGATGGACCATTTTTTGGCTCATATAAGCTCTCACCTTAGCGTGGTTGTGGTTAACCCTATTAGTGGAAATTTCACATCTCAAAGCCAAGAAGAGCTTTCTATATAATGCTTTTTAATTTATTTAAAACATAACATTAACTCTATAATATAATAAAATATTTATTTAATAATATTTAAATAATATTAATATCTTGAAAACATATAAATATATCATCTTAATAAAATTGTAACATAATAAAATAAATTTATATATATATATATATATATATAATATTTTAAATTAATTATTAAAATAACCAATATAATTGTTAATTATTATCATGTTTTATAATTGTTAATTATTATCAACAAATAAAATAAAAAATTAAACCAAAAGATCAATATAATGTAAAGAGATCAAATCAAAAAAATCCATTTCAAAAAATTTGACTAGTCTAAACACTTGGTAGATCATATATTAAGATGAAATTTAAATTGATTATATTATTTTCCTACTTATCTAATTTATCACATATTTTACCATTATAAATATATTAATATAATTTTAATACATTTTTTAAAAATATAAACTTAATAAAAACAAAAATATATCACTTATTATTATAGATTATATTCAAAGAAAAGAAATATTTATAGTATATTATTATATTGTAAAACACATTTAATTATTAAACATAATGATAATAACATCCAATAAAAAAATTTTAAAAAATTATAATATTTAAAAATATATATATATAATTAAAACATTCTTTAAAAATATATATCATTAAATATTAAAAAAATCATTCCAAAATCTATTTGAAGACAAATTTAAATAATAATAATCATATATTATTTTATTTAAAACTCATTATTTTAAACCATAATTTTATTGAAAATAAAATATTTTAATGATGTATAAATAATAGTTTTATAAAATTGTAATTGAATAAAATAATAATAATAATAAAATATTGTTTTATTAAAGTTTAAAATATGTAAAATGTATATAGTTGAGCTAGTAAGAGTGGTTTATCTTTACAAGAGAGCTTATCTTTGCAAGAGATACGAAAATGAGTCATGAGTCACTCTGGAAACAATGAGTAATCACAAATAACAAAACAAAATTACTCCTTCATATCGGTGATATTAAGATGAAATCTAAATTGATTATATGATTTTCCTACTTATCTATTTTATTACATATTTTTCAATTATAAATATATTAAAATAATTTTAATAAATTTATAAAATATATACTTAATTAAAATATAAATATATACCACTTATTATTATAAATTACATTTAATGATTTTTTTTAATAATATATTATTATATTTATAAAAACACATTTAATTATTAAAACATATTTATAATAACATATAAGAAAAATTAATATATATATATATGTGTGTGTGTGTGTGAGATTAATATATATATATATATATATATATATATATGTGTGTGTGTGTGTGTGTGAGAGAGATTAAATCAATCTTTAAAAGGTACATCATTAAATATTAAAAAAATTATTAGAATATATATATATATATATATATATATATATCTTTAAAAATATATTATTAAATATTTAAAAAATTACTTCAAAATCTATTTGTTGACAAATTTAAATAATAATAATACTATATTATTATTTTTTTAAATATTATTAAAAAACATAATTTAAACATTAAAACATTTGAAAATAAAATGTTTTAATTATGTATAAATAATAGTTTTATAAAATTGTAATAGAATATAGTTATAATAAAATTATAAAAAAAATAAGTAATAAAATATTATTTATTAAAATTTAACATATATAAAAGGTATATGGTTGAATGAGCAAGTGTGGTTTAACTTTATATTTATATTTTAAATTTATATTGTTTAAATTTATTTCTAATGAATTTTTAATTGTTTATTTATATGGTTATGTAAGTCATTGTTTAAGTGGACATTATTTATATTTTAGTTTTTTAATTTTCTTTAGTTTCTTATTTTGGCTTCTAACACATTGGGGACAACAAACTGGACATTACTTATATTTTATTTCTGTAGAATGTGGGCAACAAGAAAATTCTCATTTCTTATAAACAACCTAATGGATTAGTACATATATTTTATAACAACACATACAATGAGCATTATTTATATTTTATCTGTAAAATGTGTGCCACAACAAGAAAAACTACATTTCTTATAAACAACCTAATGGATTAGTACATATATTTTATAACAACACATACGAATGTCTATGCATATGTTGAAAGCAGTTAATTTAACTTGTGGTTATATAAATATTTGCTTGTAAAATTTCTCATGCTCTCAACAATTTCAACTTTACAAAAAATAGAATGATGTAATAAAAATCTTTTTACAATAATTGCATTACAATACCATAGTCATATAATTGTAAACCTAAACATCTCTTTAGTTAATGTCACAACCTACAAAATTTTAGAATAGCATTAATCTATATTCAAGCTCATAAATGTAGTAGTAAGATTTCATACTTGCTCACCTAAAAACTATAACTGTTCAACTTCCAATTATAAGTAGTTACTCAAATATCCTTCAATTTTTTTTAAATTCAAAATTTTAAAATAAAATAAAAATATTAAAATACTTATTAAAAAAAAAAAAGACAATAACACATGACCATGTTATTTTGTATAAAAATTGTCAATATATTAAATTTACTACAATTACAATGGAAATAAATAAGTATAATATAATTTTGCATGTAAAAAGCAACTATACATTATGCTATTACAAACTGGAACTGGTCTTTATGAAGCAACAAATGGGAAAAAATCTGAGACACAACAGCAGGGTGAAGACGTTATGCTATTACAAACTAGAACTGGTCTTTATGAAGCAACAAATGGGAAAACATCTCAAACACAGTAACGTAGTGAAGACACTCGAAAATCTCTTTTGGAATCATTATCATATGATATTGAAAATCAATCCAACCTTCGCGTGTTGGAAGAGAGAGCTTGTAAGGTTAATGAGTGATTACTACTCGCATAAACTCGTATGATCAAAGAATAATATGACAAATTCAACAAAATATGAACTCCCTTCAAGACCTTATTTATTGGGAATCTAAAAGCCCAACAAAGTATGAACCGCCTCCTTACAAAAGGTACTATAAAGTGTATTTTCAATAATATATATTCAGGAAGAAACCAAGTAAGCTAAGTTAGTAGAGCTGGTGGATGCAAGGAGGTTATTCAAATAATTTTCATGTAATTGAATAATAGATATTCTATTTGATTGTGTATATTTGAGAATTAGTTTGATAAATATTTAAGTAGTTTCCATTATTTTTTATTATGCAGCAGTTTAATGTGGAATTGTTAGATTACGCCCTGACTGTGTTTCACTCAGCAGAATCTAGAAGCACGCGGGCACCTGTGGACGCTCTTTCTTTCCACTGCGTAGGTCGTGGCCTTCACCCTACGGGATCTCGATTTTTGAGGTTTGACCAGCAATCCTCTGCAGATCTTTGAACACGATGCAAAGTGGAATTGGGCGCTCTCAATTGGTGTCTCAAGGACAACGCTGCATTAGTTTTCGAGGCCAAGGGCATAAACCATGGCCTCGTTCTTGAGGAAATATCGGCCTCATCTGGTTCTGGCCATTAGGTTTCTGACATATTTTACCCACTTCTTAATACATTTTAGTAAATATGTTTTGGTATCCGTGACTACAGAAGTTTTGGCAGTCACTCAAGGACTCAATGTCCCTAACCCAGGTTTATGGTGGCGTATTTGTGAAGATTTGAAATCACCTGTTCCACTTCAACTTTGTCATCTGAATCAGAATCAATGGAGGCCAATGCTTCTGTTGGCGGGTGGAATGATGGGTATTCTAAATTTAGCATAAGACTAATTATGTTCTGTGTGCAGTCAGGAATTATTATTAAGATGTTTACATGTGCCAAAACGTGTTTCAATGCTGATCTTAACTTTAAAGGTTTAAAAAAGCCTTGTCATATAAAATCCTTTTGAGATATGGAGAACTGATCTAGAGACAAGTCCTCAATTATGAATAATATTTAACTTAAGAATTTGAGGGCAAAATAAGGACATGCATAACCTCATTAGAAACTTCATGTGACAAAGGGGCAAAGAGAACATGGTGAGAGATCTTGGTACCAATAACAAAATTTTGTAAATTTTTGTAGATGTTCTATGCTTGGAGCAACTTTACTTTTCTTACAGCAATCACACAAATAGTTAAGTAAAATGCAGATAGAACATATAAGTGGATCTTATAGAAGACAAACCAGAAACATAAAATTTTGGTGGTGCGTTACGGCGGTCAACAGGATGCTTCAACCAGCAAAGTCTCCTTGGTCAGCCAACCCAGAATGTGTCACAACAGTCCTCCAATCAGCAAACGAGTCAACCCAAGTCAACTCCAAAAAGTCAACGCTGTCCAGAAAAAGTCAACGCATGCCAGCAAGCTAAAAGTCAACGCAGCAGCAGATTGGTCAACCCTTTGACCTCGATTTCTGTGCCAAACAGTACGGCCTTCCAAAATCGAACTTCTCACCAAATTTCAGCCCAATTGGACCATGCGTTGACCAAAGTCAACGCCGGTCAAACTTTCTGGAAAACCCTAACTGCAGAAATTCGTCCTTCAGCTCAGCCGTACAGATTTGTCCTTCTTCTCCTTCACACGTGTGGGCTGAACTCGTCCTCCAAGGAGCTCGTACTATCTCAGATGAGAGAAGAAGATGTGAGTTGTGTTGTGATGACATGCTCTCCAACTTTGCCTGTATTTATATCCATCATTGGGGTGTGTGACACATCTGCTGGGGGTGTGAAACCTTAAGGCCGACCTGCACATATAATTTATTATGAAAAATAAATTCAAAATAAATGTTCTGCTCATCGGATTAAGACATATTATATATGGATTTTACACCTCTCCGAAAGAGGAATCCAACAAAAATATTAGCCTCTTAATCTGAGCATCATAACATGGAGTTTGGACCTAGTTGACCAAATTTAACACTCACCTTCTCATATCTGGGAGAACTCATCCATCAAGGCAATCAGTTGAATGTGCAACACTGCACTGTAACTTTGCTTACTTGCCTCTTTTACTAAAGAATAAGGTCAATACAAAAGACATCATCCCCCGACTGACATAATCAGTCCAGAGGTTCAAAACCTCTATCAAACTCATGAAGAGTATCCAACCAACCCAAAGTTGGTTCATCTGACCCGAAGTCAGGAGAGGTCCCAGACCTCGCTAAACTTGATCCCAGATCAAGTGGTTGGACCGTGCCATCCTAGATAGAGAGTACAGCAATCTCTGATGCGTCCATCAGTGTTTGCTAATAGTCTCTAGCTTTTCCCACCTCATTGGCCAAATGAGAGGTACTTCCCATGAGCCCTGAACTCAATGGGTAGGATGCATACGGGGCACAGATAAATGCTAAGTTACCAGGATTCGGATACGGATACGGATACGGATCCGGATCCGGATCCGCCAGTTTTTTGAAAATACAGGATACGGATACAGCAAAGATACGTCAAGTACAAAAAGAATAAAATATAATAATATTTTTTATTTTGAAAAACATTTTAGAATTCAAAAATCAAATACTCACTGAAACCATCAAACACTCTTAGAACTGAAACCATTAGACATTATATATATAAAGACTGAAACATTGAAATGAAATGAATCATGATGCATCATCCCTCATAACAAAAAGGCTAAAAGCCAAAGGATAATCATAATATCACAAATGTCAAATGATAATAGTAAATACATTTACATATCCTCAAATGGATCTACATTATCTTCTGCATATTGCAACTCTACATCATGAATAGATGATGAGGGTTCTTGAATGTATGGAGTTGCATCAGTAGGCACTGGTGGTGGAACAATATCCTCCATTAGGTTGAGGTGAGTCATGGCATTCAGTGTTAGGTTCAAGTCAGAGATCTCAGGCTCCACATCCCACATCATGCTCGGACCCTTTTTATACTCTGGTTCAACATGTGATAGAAGATGGAGGTTGGAATGAACGTACACAAGATCCTCAGCCTTTGCCGCTCCCAGCCTATTTCGCTTCACTGAATGGATGAAGCCATATGTACTCCAATTCCTCTCAGCTGATGAGGAACTAGCGACCTGTGATAACAACCTGGTGGCTAAAGTGGAGAGATGAATGATATCCCCACCATGGAAGCCCCACCAAGTAATAGGATCAAGATGTCCTCGATCATCCATAGCTACTGGATCTGAAAAGCTACCAGTAGATTGTACAAAACCTCCAAATTCTTGGCGTACTTCCATTGCAACTCCCATATCTCTATATATTTTCCTTAAAGTTGTCTTGTATCCTTGTACCACTTCAGAATCCTTGTTTGGCGCTGTTCTACCAGGTAAAGACAAAATTTTGGAATGGTAATATTTAGGGTGCAATGCATAGGCCAAAAGGTGTAATGGTGTGGTCATTTTGTTCCACCTTTCTGTAACTATGTCCTTCACTAAATAATAGAATGTTTCATAAGGGTCATTTTCACTTGCCCTGATAATTTCCCTTATCCTCTCCAACATACTATCAATGTTTTCATAAACCTCCCCCAAACAAGGTGTATCTGTGTCAAATGCCCTGATCAATGTCAAGATTGGTTCAGTAAACTGCAAAAGGTATTGGACCTTGTCCCACCATGCATCATCAAGAATGATGGCCTTGATTTTTTGCCCTCTATCAGAGGTGGAAGTCCTCCATAATTCCCAAAGAGGGTCAATGACCATTGCTTGTAACGTTTGTCTCACCTCTCCAAGCCTCTTTATCACAAGAGTGTGGGAGGCAAAACGAGTTTCAGCGACCTACAAGTCTCAAAAAGTCAAATTTCAAATGAGAAATCATATATGAATTAAATTTGTAATTAAAATTAATAATTTCAAATACAAATAATATTTATTTAAAAAAAATACCTTCAGTAGCTCCAACTTTGCAAAACCTCGATATATGGCTTGAGACATTGAATGGTTGGTTATGAACATTTGGATTTCCTTTGCTGCTACATAAATTTCATCAATCCATTCAATCTCACCAATCTTGGCAAGCATAAGGTTCAATGAATGTACTGCACATGGAGTCCAAAAGATGTGATCATATTGACCCTCCACAATCAAGCCTACAGCTTTACAAACCTGTGCATTGTTTGTAATGACTTGAACAACATTATGCGCCCCCACAGTTTCTATTGCATCAATAAGAATTGTGGATATGAAAGATGCATCTTTCTCTATTCCACTGCAATCAACAGCCTTCAAAAACATTGCCCCTTGGGGGCATACTGCAACAACATTAATTAATGGACGGTTTCTTTGGTCTCTCCATCCATCAGAGATGATGGACACCCCTGTTTCTGCCCATGTATCCCGGATTGCTTGTAGTTGTCTATCCACGGATTGTTTCTCTGATGCCAACAAAGTAGTGCGGACCTTTTCATATCCAGGGCTTTTGTACCCTTTTAGCGCTTCATTAACAGCCTTAATCATTTGTTGCCAATAAGGGGAACGCACCAAATTGAATGCAAGCCCATTTGCATAGATGCAACGAGCTACATGTTCATCAACTGTGTCTCTACCTTGATTATTGAAAGCTGCTTCAAGAGGGCCTAGAGTGGGCCTTTTATTAGTTGTTGCAGCAGGGCTAGATGGCAATGGAGGCCTAGTTATAGAGCTTTGCACAGGGTGTTTTCCCTTAGCAAGCTTCCTATCAGCGACTTCTTGTAAAGATGAATAGAATTTCATTTTTCCAGGACTCAAACCTGTGCCAGGTTTTCCATTTGCACTTTTTGGCCCGGTGCATACTTGCACCCCTGTGTTAGTTTGACCTGTGAGATGGGCCTTCACTCTAGTATATGAGCCATTTTTTATATCTTGGCATTCATTGCACTTCCATTTATACAACCCACCTCCAGGATTTTTTCCAATAATCTCCACATACTGCCATAGAGGAGATTTTGGGTCTATTTTGATGATTTCCCCTTCACTTTGCTCATGATGTGATGGTTCCATAATGATAATGGTCGATAAGTTACCTCACTGCATATAAGATTCAAATTATAATATATTACTATATTAGCTTGGAGTATCTCAAAGCAATCTCGACCAGTCAATCAGGTTTAAATTTTAATTTCAATCACTTACACTACCACAAGAATTAAAAACTAAATAAAAAAATTATGGGTTTTTTTTTGGTTGAATAGGCCTAGACCCCTAAAATACCAACAACAACAAAAATTAAAATTAGAAAGTAAATAAAATATTTAAAAACCCCTACCATTTACACTACCATTTAATTTTTTAAATATTAAAAATTTAAATCTTAATCTTAATCTATCACTTACAATTTTGAGTTTACCAATGTAATACAAATATTAATCTATCATTATGATTTATCTATAGACTATAACAAATTAATAATTGTTATATTATATGTATTTATGATTTTAAATTAATTAATTAATTTAATTAATTTAACCAACCATTGAATGTCATTTAAATTATATAATAAATGTTTAATAAAATTAATAAACCATTGAATGTCATTTAAATTATATAATAAACGTTTAATAAAATTAATAAACTATCGAATGACAGATTTAATAAACGTTTAATAAAATTAATAAACTATCGAATGACAGAGGCAGAGGCACAGCGTGACACGGGCACTATCATAAATCATAAAATTTAAACAACGTGACAAAAACAATGGAAATTTTAAAATACCTGGCGTCAAAACTCTCGGGTTGAGGTCTCAGTGCTCACAGACAGCGTGACAGGTCTCGGGTTGAGGTCTCAAGACAGCGTGACAGCAGTCTGTGACAGGCACAGCGACAACACCCTTATCGGGTTTCTGCACAGCGGGTTTGACTCCACTTATCGGGTTTCTGCACAGCGTGACAATGGCCCCAGCACCTTCGATTGAATCGCTTTTGTCTCCTCCTCGACAGACAATGGCCCCAGCAGCTTCGTTGAACTCAGTGATGAACGATTCACTGTTCCACGACAAACTATTCTCCTTTTCCGACAAACTGTTCCGCTTCTCCGCTTCTCCGCATGTTCCGCCTTCTCCTCTGCCGCATGAGACAAACTATTCCGCCTTTTTGACTTTAACAAAGAAACCTAAAACCTAAATCGCGGGCGGACCTAAATCGAAGTGCTGAAAATACAATCTCTCCTCCTGTCAGACATGTGCTTTTGACTAATATATCCGGATACGTTCGTCGACAGCTCGTTTCCAGATACGCCATACGGCATAATCACAGACGTAACCGTATTTATACCGGCATCCGCAGTCAAGCCGTACGATCCGGGATCCAAGGGACTGCCCTCCCGACGAATCCGGTAACTTAGGATAAATGAGAGGCGAACCAGCTCAATAATCACAAAGGTGGGGCAGAAGCATTATGAGTGCTTATAGCTCCGAGAAGCTATCCCCAAAGCCCCCCAAAGCTCCCAGAGCTCATCGTCCAACAGGACCCACATCATAGGGTCTTTCCACGACACCAAGACTCTCACGGAAGGTTAGGAACTTGACCTTCCCCAGGGGCTTAGTGAGAATATCCGCGACCTGCTCATCAGTTCCTATATGATCGAGCCTTACGGCGCCTCGCTGTACCATATCCCGGATAAAGTGGTACTGAGACGTCATATGTTGATTTGGCCGTGGAACACAGGATTCTCAGTCATACGAATCCCACTCTGATTATCACAGAGTATCACAGTGGTATCTAGCACGTGTCCAAACAGCTCACTAAAGAGCTTCCGCAACCAAACTACTTCACAACAGGCCATACTAGCAGCAATGTATTCGGCCTCCGCAGTGCTCAAAGCCACCGACTTCTGCTTCTTGCTCATCCATGAGATCAAAGCAGAACCAAGATTGAAGTAGCATCCCGATGTGCTCTTACGATCCACCACACTGCCAGCCCAATCGGCATCAGTATATCCACGGAGTGTCACACTCCCGGCAGTGTATCTCAGCCCATGGTTTATCGTGCCTCGAAGATATCTCAGAAGATTCTTGGCACCAACCCAGTGAAAGTGATGAGGCTCAACCATCTGTTGACTCAAAGTGTTCACTGCAAAACATATATCCGGTCGGGTGTTCACTAAGAACATCAAAGCTCCTATGAGTTGACGATACTCAGTAGGATTAGCCAAGATAGGCCCAGCAGCGCTGCCACTCAACTTCTTAAAGTTGAGTTCCATCGGTGTCGACACGGACTTACAATCCACCATCCCAAATCTGCCAGACCTCCAGGCCTAGGAAATAGTGCATCAGTCCTAGGTCCTTCATCTCGAACTCAGCAACGAGCTCCCTCTTGCATTGATGAATGAGAGGGTCAGCACCTGTCAGAAAGAGGTCGTCCACATACAGCACCAGAATGAGAGGCTTCCCCTGGACAACCTTGAAGTAAAGGTTCGGATCAGCATTACTTCGAGTGAAGCCCCGATTCATCAAGTAGCTATCTATCCTCTCGTACCAAGCTCGGAGTGCTTGCTTCAACCCATAGAGGGCTTTCTTCAACCTGCAGACATGAGTGTCCCAATCCCGAACCTCAAATCCTGCAGGCTGTTCAATGTACACTCCTTCCCTTTATTGCACCATGTAGAAAAGCGGTCTTGACATCCATCTGATGAAGACTCCATCCTTGTGTAGCAGCAAGGGCTATGATTGATCGAATGGTGGTATATCGTGCCACAGGTGAAAATATGTCATCATAGTCTATTCCTTCCTTTTGAGAGAAGTCGTGGGCAACAAATCTTGCCTTGAACTTTTTAGCACTTCCATCAAATCCATGCCTGATCTTGTAGAGCCATTTCGCAGTGACAACTGATTTGTCCTTCGGTCTTGGAACCACATCCCAGACATCATTCTTCATTATGGACTCATATTCTTTGTGCATAGCATCCTTCCAGACTTGATGTTTTACGGCTTCCTCAAAAGATCCAGGTTCAGATTGTACAATAGTACTCATGGCAGCCAGATACCCTTGGTATCTACATGGCTTCTTGCTTTCTCGGAATGTCCCCCTTGGAGCAGCATGACCCTCAGCATCTTCGAGGGTGTCCCTGAGCCATGATGGTCTCTTTCCCAGTGAAGGAGATGGATCGATAGGGTCCATTGGTCCTTCAATATCAAGCATTGTCTCATCCTGCGGTTCTTCCAGATTTCCAGGCCTTTCTTCATGATTTTCTCCAGATCTTGGAAGATCTACCACTCTCCTCAGGGAAGCATCTTCGTCAAAAGTGACATCATGGCTTATCTCTACTTCCCTTTGACCAGGTACATAGACTCTATAGGCTTTAGAAGTCTCACTGTAGCCCACAAACATTCATTTCTTCCCAGTAGCATCCAGCTTACTTCTCTTTTCTTTCGGCACATGAAAATAGACAGGACATCCAAAAATTCTAAAATGTGAGACATCAGGTTTCTTACCAGAGAAAACCTCTTCGGGGGTTTTGGAGTCCAAAGCGGAATGAGGGCATCGGTTTTGAATGTACACAGCAGTATTTGCAGCTTCTCCCCACAGAAACTTTGGTAGACCCTGGTCACATAGCATGGCACTGGCAGCTTCCACAATAGACCTATTCTTGCGTTCAGCAACACCATTCCCAACGGGAGAGTATAAGGCAGCGGTAGTTCCCCTTAATGCCAAATGTCTTCATAGGTCTTTTGAACCTTATTTGACTCAAGCATATTCAGTGTTATTGTCGGTCCTCAAAATCTTGATCTTCTTTCCTGGCCATATTTTCCACCAAGGCTTTGAAGGTACTAACCACATGAAAGCCTCATCCTTCTTCTTCAAGAAGTATATCCAGGTTTTGCGAAAATCATCAGCAAATGTCATGTAGTAAGAACATCCCCCCAGTGGATGTTACGGCAACATACCGTATAGATTAGAATGGACTGTAATATATCGACTTCTTTGTGACACTTGAGGGGAAAGGTCCCCTTGTATGTTTTCCTTCAGCATAGCCCTTACATACACCTTCATGATTATTTCCAAAGTCAGGCATCCCTGTCACCACCTTCCTTGCTTCGAGAAGGGCCTTGTAATGAAGGTGTCCAAATCTTCGGTGCCATAGTTCGCTTTGTCGGATAGTATCACAAGTCATAGCTCCCAACGGACTCCCTCCAACCTGGTAGAGTGTACCAACTCTAAAACCAATTGAGATAGCTTCATTGAAGCTCTCCTTCCACATGAGCACCTTTCCATCAGAGAAAGTTACATTGAATCCTTTGTCTTCCATGGCAGATACATACACAAGGTTCTTCTTCAATTTAGGTACATAGAGTACATCTTGCAAACGTAGGACTTGTCCTTGAGACAAGTGGAGGGTCACAGTCCCTGTCCCTTTCACGGGATATGTGGCATTATCCCCAAGGATAATTTCTAGATTAGTATCCCTTTCAACCATGTCAGAGAGTGCTTCCTTGAATCCAATGATGTGTCTTGAGGCACCACTATCGATTAGCCAGACATCCATAGTGTCGGGCGGAGATGTAGCAGAGAGAGCAGATACAAGAATATACTCATTTCTTTTATCAACAACCTTAGACTCCTCATACCTGGTATTTCTAGACCTTTTAGAAGGTTGATTGTTTCCACCAAAGTGAGCCTTCCTCTTTCCTTTGGATCTGTCATTTCTTCGATTCGCATTCCTTCGGTTGTTGTTGTTATCATCACTATCGGGAGAATCCTTCTTGAAGGGGCATTCTCTAGCATAGTGACCAGGCCTATGGCAAGTGAAACACTTACCCTTCTTTTCTTGAGCCCTTGTTCTTCCTTTGTCCTTAGAACCACCAGAGTTCTTCTTTTGAGAATGAGCACCATAGGCAGCATTTCTGTCATTATCGAATTTATTCATCCTTGTTTCTTCTTGCATACATCTAGACAGAAGCTCATCAAAGTTAGGAATGGTATTGTTGTTGAGAATGGTAGTTGTGAATACTTGCCATTCATATGGAAGTCCTCCAAGTGCGGTGAGAACCATCTCACGATCAGCTATTGTCTCCCCAATAGCTAGCAGATTGTTCCTTGTTTCGGTCAATTTCAAAAAGTAAGTTTGAATAGACTCATCCCGGCCCTTCTTCATATTCTTCAACTTGTTCTTGAGGAATAGCACTTGGTTCACATTATTTACCTTGAACATAAGGATCAATTTGTCATACATCTCCTTGGATGTGCCTAGTTCAGATATATAGGCAACCAGACTCTTATGTATGGATTCCCTGATCAACAGCTTTGCTTTGATTTCTCCCTTCTTATACTTGTTTCTAACAACAGCGGTAGCATTGGATGGAGGTTCTTGAATCTTACCCAGCACATGATCCAAGAGATCATGATCTTCCAATTTGAGATCTAATATCATCTTCCAGGCATGGAAGTCATCCCTTCCAGTCAGCTTGTCATTCTCCTTGAATTCAAGACTAGTGGAACCCATTTCTTCCGGTGGTGATTGCTAAAGATAGAGTTTGTCTTCACCTCAGCTCTGATACCATGTATATTTTTGTAGATGTTCTATGCTTGGAGCAACTTTACTTTTCTTACAGCAATCACACAAATAGTTAAGTAAAATGCAGATAGAACATATAAGTGGATCTTATAGAAGACAAACCAGAAATAGAAAATTTTGGTGGTGCGTTACGGCGGTCAACAGGATGCTTCAACCAGCAAAGTCTCCTTGGTTAGCCAACCCAGAATGTGTCACAACAGTCCTCCAATCAGCAAACGAGTCAACCCAAGTCAACTCCAAAAAAGTCAACGCTGTCCTGAAAAAGTCAACGCAGGGCAGCAAGCTAAAAGTCAACGCAGCAGTAGATTGGTCAACCCTTTGACCTCGATTTCTGTGCCAAATAGTACGGCCTTCCAAAATCGAACTTCTCACCAAATTTCAGCCCATTCGGACCATGCGTTGACCAAAGTCAACGCTGGTCAAACTTTCTGCAAAACCCTAACTGCAGAAATTCATCCTTCAGCTCAGCCGTACAGATTTGTCCTTCTTCTCCTTCACACGCGTGGGCTGAACTCGTCCTCCAAGGAGCTCGTACTAAATCAGATGAGAGAAGAAGATGTGAGTTGAGTTGTTGTGAAATGCTCTCCAACTTTGCCTGTATTTATATCCATCATTGGGGCGTGTGACACATCCGCTGGGGGTGTGAAACCTTAAGGCCGACCTGCACATATAATTTATTAAGAATAATAAATTCAAAATAAATGTTCTGCTCATCGGATTAAGACATATTATATATGGATTTTACACCTCTCCGAAAGAGGAATCCAACAAAAATATTAGCCTCTTAATCTGAGCATCATAACATGGAGTTTGGACCTAGTTGTCCAAATTTAACAAATTTACTTTAAAAGGCGAAGCCAACAATCATCGAAGATACAAAATAATACAAACGGTTTTATGAAGTTTAAGTCACAGCCATACTCTTCATACACTTGTCCATTTGATTGATGACTCTAAAAAAAATTACTTTTCGCTTTTGAAAAGAAAATGAAAAAGGTAATTCTTGGGCCTGTCTTTTCTAGCATCATTCTAGCACCACTCTGAAGAAAAAACGAATTTATATTTGGAAATTCAAGTCAGCCAAGGGCTTTGTAACATTTATTATCAAACGTCTCGTACCTAAGTTTTAAGCATTTCATATCTGTTAAAAATATAATCAAGACATGCAGTTTTTCAATTGCCACAAACATGAAGTACTAAACCGAATTCATAGAACTGAAATAAATACTCAATTTAAAACTGAAACAAAATTGCCCATAAGTTGAGCTTAACCCTGATTTGTACCAGAAGGTGTAAATGCAACAACAAAGTTTCTACTTGCCATTATTCCACACAAGTGAATAAGGACATCCAATTTGTACGGTCGTTAACACACTACAAATACTTGAAGTATCCGGCTATTTATTTATATACCAAGCACCTATAAATTTCAAACAAACCTATTTACACTATAAAATAATTAACACCTAAAATGGTTTATGGGTAACCTCAAGGAAAGCTATTCATGGCAATTCATTTACATGGAAAAAAGGGCATATTCAGTTAGAAAGGCCCTCCAGTGCATTGAATATATCAGTACGAGTGACAATACCTGCGCACCCAGGAACAAAGAATTAGTTTCCTACATTTTCAAGCAATCCTCGAAACCTTTTATAAAAAGTTAATGTTGGTCATCCCACTTACCAACAACCTGGCCTCCATCATTTACAATGGGAATTCGATGGATTTTGTTTTTCAGCATCAGAACAGCGGCATCTGCAGTGCATAGCACATTTAAGATAGTCAGTGAATTTTAATCCATTAAACATATGGTAGCAACTCCCTTTGACATTCTAAAACATTTGAACCACACCCAAAAAGAAATGAGCCTTTATAACCAACTATAGCAGTCTCCTTTTGATTAAGTTTTCAGGTTTTGCAGGCAAACCTAACACAGTCTTTTCAGCAGACAAAGTTATTGCAGGTGAGCTCATGACTTCACCAACTGTTGATTTTAGCTGCAACAACAAACAAAGTATTGTTCTTGCATCAGTAACTATTTATCTGTTTCCCTCTCGCATGTACAAAAACCAATAATGAGAGAACCAAAAAGAGAGCAGAGAATCTTGTCATAATAAATATTTCGTCTCAACATATTTAATTGACAATTCCTTCTTATGCTTTGGAGGTGAAATTTGCTTAAAAGGTGTTGAACACATAAAAGAAAGAGGAACAAATTGTTTTATTCACTGTCCATTACAGTTTATTGTGTTCCCCCATTATCCATAACTCATTTCACAATATCCTTGTCCCAAAATATTCTGCAGTACGAATTAAGTTCTGTCGGGCAAACTTCCATTATGTATCAATTTGCAAGAGAAAAAGAGTACAATAATAGATGCATTTCCAAGGGATGCCGCAATGTAAAATCGCACTGCTGCTGGCAAAGCAAACCTATGAAGCCTTGCATACCAATGCCACAGAATTCTCTTGTTAGATAAAACTAAAACCAGCAAGTCCCCTAAAGGTACAAGAGACAACAAACTGTTCAACAGCTGATGAATATAGAGTACAACCTACTTCCATCAGATTCCTGTCAAAGAAATATGTGCTTTTCACAGGAATGAAAATAATGAATCAAAGAAAGAACGGAAACTGTTCCCCTTCACCAGGCAGAAGCAATATCCCTACTAGGAAAGTTGTGGATGATAAACTGATCTTTAACTTTTACGCATGTCATCACATTTTTCCTTCAAATTCACTTACAGTAGCTTGACAGTTTTAATGCTTGATCATATCAGATAAACATGTAAATGTTTCTACTCAACATCGACATTTTACTCCACTTGTGCTAAGTTACCAGGAAATGGAAATGGATACAGACCCAGATTTGGATCCACCAGATTTTTGGAAAGCTAGGATCTGGAACACCATACAAAAAAATACAATAATATTTTTTTAATTTTAAAAAACATATTCAAAATTAAAAATCAAAACCATTCATGAAACACCAACATTAGAACTGAAATCATTAGATAATTCATAAATCCTTATCATGATGCGTTATGCTTTATAGAAAAAAGATAACTGTAAATACAAAATCGAGTGTCTCATCAATGAACACTATATTGATATGATGATGTAGAGTAAGTCTAACTACATGTTCAAAAATGGGTCTACATGCTCATCAATTGAATATTTCAACTCCACATAATGATCAACCTGTCATCTTCCTTGAAATCTTATAATCTAAAAGTTTCCATCTAGTTACAGACATAAATGAATATTGTACACCATACCATGTTGATTTTTTCAAGACCTTCTAATCTGATAATTACTTCTAATGATTTCTTGATTTAATCCTTCTTGGAGCTGTTAGTAGAGTTGGCATCTTCAAGAGGAAGCTAAGGAAGCTAGTTTCCATTTTCAGGTAAGGATTTTCACTTGAAAAATTTCTCATTTCACTGTTGTCCATGTATTAAATTTTTTTTGTGTTCTATGCTATCAAATTTTGTAGGCTACAAAGCATTTTTTTTTTCCTAAATTTATCTTAGGTTTTCCATTTTTCTTAGCTGCAATTTTTTTTTAAATGGCAGATTTCTTTGCAAATTTTAATTATTTCAAACCAACATGACTCCAAAAGCCAAGGACACTGCATGGGCTCATTGTGATGTGATTGATGGAAAAATGATGTGCAAATTTTGCAATAAATCTATTGGAGGTGGGGGTATTCTCAGATTGAAACAACACTTGGCTGGGATAAGAGGCCAAGTAAAGCCATGTGAAGCAACAAAGCAAGTGTTAGCACATGTTAGGGCAGAATAACTTGCCAAGTTTGAAAAGTTTGAGAAGAATAAGGCTAGGTAGAAGGCCATTCAAGAAGAAATTTCAAGGAAGAGGGAATTATTACAAGCCATGAAAGAGAGTGGGTATGATGATTATGAGATTCAAGACTCCTCTTCTATCCCTTCCACCAATGACCCCTTTCACTATGTTCCTTCTGCTCTTGGCCAACAAACTAAAGGAACAAACAGAACAAATATCCAAAGTTATTTCTCATCCTCTGCCACCACTGCCTCTGCTAATCCCACTTCCTCCCAGCCAAATCATCAACCCACTTTGGATGAACATTGATAAAAAACAATGCAAAGAATCTTCTTATCAATACATTGCTAGATGGTGGTATGATGCAGATATCCCATTTAATGTTGTTCGCTTACCTTATTACCAAGCTATGTGGGACTCTGTTATAGTTGTAGGAAGGGGCCTCAAAGGCCCTACTATGCATGACTTGAGGGGAGCTCTTTTGCAAAAAGAAATTTCTTCCAATGATGAGTATTTTGCTGAGTATAGAGTCATGGCTCAAAAAAGGTTGTTCCATCATGTCAGATGGATGGACCGATGGAAAGAACCGCACAATCATTAATTTCCTTGTTTCCTTCCCTCAAGGAACCATGTTTTTGAGATTAGTTGATGCATCTGATAAGGTGAAGGATGCAACCCTTTTATATTTGAGCTTTTGGATGAGATTATTCAGGAAGTAGGAGAGCAGAATGTTGTGCAGGTCATCACATATAATGCTTCAAACTATGTTCTTACTAGAAAGATGCTTGGGTCCAAATATAAGACCATATTTTTGACTCCATGTGCTACATGTTGCATAGACCTCATGCTTGAGGACATAGGTAAAGTGGAGTGGGTAAAAAACTCTATAGAGCATTACAAAAATATATCTACAACCACTCATGGGTATTCAACCTAATGAGGAAAAACATTGGGGGCAAAGAGCTTGTTAAGTCCACAATTACGTGATTTGCAACTCACTTCCTCACATTGCAATGTCTCGATTCTCAACAAAAAAACCTGCATAAAATGTTTTCTTTTGATGATTGGACTGAATCTCAGTGGGCTCGTAGACAAGATGGAAAAGACACCAAAAAGAAAGTTGTTGACAATTATTTTTGGAAAAGGTCTACAAAGCTTGTGAAAATTACCAAGCCCCTCATTGAGGTGCTAGGATGGTGGATGAGGAAAAATTGGCCATTGGCTACATTTATGAGGCTATGGATCAGGCAAAAGAGCATATATGATCAGCTTACAAAGATAAGTTAATTAAATATGGTCGTATATGGGAGATCATTGATAACAGATGAAACAATCAACTCCATCATCCTATACATGCAACTGGATATTTTTTGAACCCAAAGTACCATTATAAAGCTCACTTATGAGATCCACAGGTTGGGGAGGTTAGAGATGGATTGATTGATTGCTTGGAGCGCATGGTTCCTAACCATGCAGACCAGTCGGAAATACATAAACAACTTACTCTTTTCAATATGGCAGCTGGCACCTTTGGCAAAAACTTAGCAAAGATGGAAAAATATATGGATCAACCAGGTAAGCAATTCCGATTTGTTTTTCTTTTCAAGTTAAATTGTTTACAAATTTATAATTCAAATTATCTAATAAATACTTGTAATTTGTAAATAAGTAATGAAATGAACTAAGTTACTAATTAATTTCTTTTTCTTTGCAGCACAATGGTGGGAGTCATTTGGCGGCTAATGTCCTCAATTGCAAAAGTTCGCAATTAGAGTCTTCAACCAAACTTGCAGTGCTTCACGTTGTGAGCGCATTTGGTATGTTTTTGAGCACACAAGAAGAAGAGAAACCGTTTGGAGCAAAACCAGTTAAATGATCTTGTCTTTGTACAATACAACCTTTGACTAAGATTCAACCAAATGATGAACAGAAGACATGATCTAGATCCCATTGTGTTGGAAGATATTGATCCAACATCAGAATGGGTGGAGACTGAAGATCCTGAGTTTGATGTTGAATTTGATATTGATATCGCATTAGGGGGGGATGAAGCAGATTTGGTAGCGCCATCCGAACCAGGATTAGTAGCCGCATCAAGCAAAGGGAAACAACCAATGGAAGGCACTAGTCGTGTAGATCGACCAACTCGTGCTTCCATTAGGTCCACTTATATTGTTATTGGTGACAGTGTTACTACTGAGGTTGCAGATGAGGCTAAGGCATCCTCAGACTCTGATCTAGATGATGTCTATGTAGCTCCTGTTGATGATCATGTGTCCAGTAGTGGCGATGAATTTGATGATTGATCATGTGTAGACTTGTAGTCTTGTAGTAGGCCAATGGGCTCATAGCTTGCAGCATTGTTTTTGGACTTTATAGGCCATTTAGAGTCTCATTGCTTATGTATTTTATCAATGATATGTATTACACTCAGTGCCATTTTGATATATTAACCTTTACATGGTATACAGATGAGCAAACTTTGCATATTTTGTCTCTATTGGTTTGGAATCATGGTTTTAAATCTTAAAAATAGTTTTTTTTCATTAAAAATTAAATATTTAATGTATTTTTTTTAAAACTGGTTCATCGAGATCTGACCAATCCCGGTTTGACCGGTTCTGGTTTGAAACCCAGTTTATTAGGTGGACCGGTCCGGTAATCAGTTCTGTTTTTTAAAACTATACCTCCAACTATCATCATCAAGGACAAAATATTATAGGTTATGCCATAGTTACAAATCTCCAAGGAATACTTTATGGAAGTACAGTGTCTTCAAGGACTATGGCATTCCAATGTCCTCTATAGCATCTTCTAAGGGAACTCACTCCATCAACAATCTTCAAGTGGGACAAACATGGTTCAGACTTCTTTTACAGAGGAGTCATCTGCAAATTTTGTCCACAGGTTTCATTCACATTGTTAGAGGTTTCGGCACAAAGCAAAATATTTAGCAGATCTTAGATGATTGCTCACAGCCCTTCAAGTAGCTTGGCCTCTTCAAAACAATTGTAGCAACAATTTGTCCATCAGTTATGAAAATGAATCAGCCTTTATAAGAGGATTTTGGTCTCCAAAATTGATGAGGAACTCAACCTCTTCTTCACTGTTCAATCCTTCAAGACTTTCTTCAAACAATGGTGAGTGTCAATTAGAGATTAACAAACTCTGATTCTGGAGCAACTTCTTTAGCAATTTCAAATCTTTTGACCACTGATCATTATGAATACACTGTGGTCACACAAGTTGTCCTTCTTTACAGGAAGTTCATCTTTTGATCAACATTAATAAATTCTTCCCTAAGGTCTCTCAGTTCGGGTGTGGATATAATACCTTGTCCAGCTCAGTGATCCTTTCATGTCTAGGTCTTGGTCAAGATTTCTTCAGATTAGGTCAATCTTCCACAAATATGTGTCTAGCAAAACAGCTTCTTCAATTTAACCTTGCTATTCAGTTCAGTTCCTAACATAGATTTGTTTTCAAAGACATGGATAGAATAAAACCTCTTTTAGATTATACAACTGTCAAAGACTACAATCAAATTTGAAAAACAAGCCCTTTGCTTCAGCTGTATAAAAAAACTGGTCTGAGATTTGTGATGTCTCGGGTTTGAAGTACTTTGGACCCCCTTTAACACAGGTTCTCTGTCTTCTCCTAGGACAGTGTCCTAGCCACAGAACAAGCTAACCTCCTCGGCCCTATCTCTTCATCTTACTGAGACTTATTCGGTCCTTTATGATCAATGTCTGAGGCCTTTTGGCCTACTGCAACTAGAGTTGAGGTCAGTAATGGAATATTTTATCAGCACTTGCGCACAGACTTCTAAAAGAAAATTTGGTTCAAGAAACTCATAGAGCTAGAACGGCCCTTCTTCCATCAATATCAGGACCTTAAGGCACCTTATTGGTCTTTTCCTAGACCTGAGATAATTCAGTACAGTTAGTATATCAGTCTGAGGTCTTTAATCCTCCTTATAGGGCTTCGACCCTTTTTCTCAATGTAAAACAAACCTCCTTGGTCTCCTTGAAGCAGCAGACAGTAGAAATTCCTTCTTCCTGAGACAGATTCAAAACCATCTTCAATTGATCCTTTGAGGTCTCCTGCCCTAACAAGGGCTACAAAACTTGGACTTTCAATCAAGACTGCTCTTTCACCATACAGTATGAATGATACCATGTTGATTTTTCAAGACCTTCTAAGCTAATAATTACTTCTAATGATTTCTTAATTTAATCATTATTGTGTTCACATTTGGCATCAAGCAATTACACAGAAGATCTCAACAATAAAAACTATAATGATAGTCCAATCATAAAGAGACAGCAAAACGTGAGAGACACAAATTTTTACCTTGAAAAACCCTCTTCTAGGGAAAAGCCCAGCAACCTTTGAGAAATTATTCAATTCAACAAGGGATACAATCTGATTTTTCTAGTCAAATAGTGTCAAACTTTGCAGTAAACAAGCCTAGGTCAAACACTGAGAAACTTCGGCCTCCTGCACCTTCCTTAGACTTCAGACTGCTGCCCAGAAAGATAAACAGAAAACTGTGGTCTGCTCCCAAATGTGCAAAGTCAAACAAGGGTAAAACAGAGATGAAATGCTTGGTCAATGCTTGGACTAGACTGGTCAAACTTCAAGTTGTTTCTTTCCTTTCTCCTTCACATAGATGGACAAAAGATATGATACTTGAGTGATTCAAATTGATGTCCAATGGAAGAGGTCGAACAGCCTTTATATAGTGATCAAATGAGCCCAAATTGGTGTGTCCACATGCTGGCCAACTTGACTTTTGGAGGCAAAATAGATTCAGTTTTAAATTTTAAAGTTTCTTCTTTTTCATTTTATTTTTAAGGCCAACTTGAATACCGACTGTAGCTACAAAACCCAACACCCATCCCTCACACAAGATAAGAAAAATAAGAACGTAGCCATGAGCTTCCCTGTTTAGGGGGGGTGGGGAACATAGGTCTGTGGTCGTAACCTAGACTCTTGTATTTGTTGCTAGACAAATAAGATGGATGGATTCCAAATTTGTAGAACCATCCTTTTATATTAGTTACCATTATAGTTATTTATGCATGGATTATTCTAATTTCTGTGCTACATAATGGTTGCATCCTTTTCTTTTTCAATTATTAATAGAGAACTAATAATCCTTTGGGATTTACACCCTAGGCTTTTTTTAAGAGCTTTTTTGTACCATTAGGCAGCAAAAAGCATGTCAGCCATTATGCTAGTGCAGAGTTCCAGACTAGAGGCAACTTGTCTACTCAAATTTAGAAGCTCTTCCATAACCCAATTAAAATTGAATCTCAAACTTAAAGGGAATTTTAGAGCTTGAAACAAAACTAAGGGAGAGATTCAACCAATCATATTATCATTTACACATAAAATTGACTAAGAATGCATATCAATCCCAGCATAGCAGGAAAACATGAAAACAGCACAAATGCGAGTTCATGCATACTCACGTAGGTCCTAGCCATAAGATAAAATCCCAAGCAGTTTAATGACCCAGGAGAACATACCAGGAGTGTTTATAGTTTAGCAAGCTGAATACCTTCAAAGAATTATCCTAACTTCTTGCCAAGAATATGAACCAACCTGGCCTATTACTTGACCACACATAGAACTAATAAATACTCTGCACAGCCTGAAAATTTAAACTATCTTTTTTATAAAAAGGTAAATAATGTTGGCTCCTTCCCTTGGCCCCTTCGTGATTTCTTGGACAATTGCCAACAAATGGTTGTAGGACAAAGGGACCTCTAACATTTCTAATAAACTTCTTGTATGTTTCATTATAGAATATATCCACTTAATAGTGCTTCAATAGGTTATGTGAATCTAATTGGTTTATTTGCTCGAAAAGTGAGTTGGTTGTCCAAAATTTACAATTAATGAAGCAAAAGAAAATAGTGGCACTTCATATTTAGAACACTAACAACCATCAAAATGTACGAATTAAATGTTGTTGCCTTTTGACTTTCTTTGACCTTCATTAATGCCTCTAGGCCTATACAATTTCCATCTCTTGTAGTTGTATTTGAGAATACACCTCTATCAATTGTATTTTGTTTGCTACCTTGTTGCATGGCATCATGGCTAAGGAAAATACTAATAACCACGAAGAATAAGCATGAAGCAAGATCAAATGAAGGAAAATATTCTATAAATAAAGAATGAACCATAAAAAAAAAAAGCTCAACCAAAATAACATTCTTCGAGGACAGGCCAACACCAATATTGTCACTAATAGTACCGTAAGAAACTATAGTTACGTAAATAGATGTCGGTTTGAGCATACTTGGAGCAATTGCAATGACACCATACATTGCAGCAAAATCAAAACTTACAAATACAGGTATTGTAATAGTAGTTGTGAAAATAATGACAAATGACACCCTAAAGAAGACCTAAAAATGACATTTGTTGTGACTCCAAATCTCCAAGTCTTGGTAACTTCTTGTGGAAGACAAAAGGCATTGCCAAAAAGAGATGCCAATTCCTTTGTTGAAGAATGTAACTAGGTTCGGTCTTCATTATTAATGTATTTGTCAAAAGAATTTATTGTTATTAAATGACTTATTAAAGCATTAGTTTCATGTTTGGGTCATAGTTAGTTTAAGGTCCCAATTGTGGACTTCTAGGTTAGTCATTAGATTACAGATTTAAATTGATCCTATTTGGGCTTTTAAATCATGTAATATTAGGTTGTTGGTCAAAAGGCTACTCCATCAAGTCATCTCAAAGAAGCACTCTCAAGTCGGCCTCAAATTATATACAAAGCAACATACTCGAGTTGGCTTCACACAAAACACATGTCGGCTCATCATTTATTATGGAAAACAACTATATAAAGGAGTCTAGCCTTCGCATTATTACCCATCTCAGAAATCTCGGATAAAATTACAGAATGTGGTTCGGATCAACCTTAGAAGTACAATTTGGATATGATTGCAGTTCAGATGTGATGCAACTCAAATATAATGAAGGTCACAATGTCGGTTCTATCTCTGTTTTAGGACTACATCAATAAGAAGCTCGGATCATGGTGATATTACAGTCTCGGGTTATGATGCTTCTATATTTATCTCAGCTATTACTCTGTCATGGAACTCGGTGGTATCTTTGTCATAAAACTCAGTACCAATCTCTCAATGCTATGATGTTATACCTCAGTGCTATGATGCTATCACAATTGTAATATCTCAATGCTACAAATTTGATGCTAAAGTCAATACAGGATGAGGATGAAGTTTCGATGCAAGCAGAGGAGATCTCGATGTTTTGACAGTAAGGAGATCTCTGTGCTAACACAGTGAAGGGATGACTTGATGGAGGACGCCTATAGTCTAAGGGTCTTGGTCGTCTCATCTTGAAATTATTGAAGGAAGAATTTTGACCAGGTTTTCCCCAAAGAGTGGAATTTTGCCCTGGCATGTGCCTACATCTTGTGTTTTCTTCTATTTGTTTATTGGCATTACTCTTGATGATAAAAGAAAGAACAAATAATAATAACTAAACATCACAAGATAATGTCATCATAAGAGAAACTATTCACTGCCATTTCTCTAACATCCTCATCACAAGATAATGTCATCATAAGACATCATAAGAGAAACCATTCACTGTCATTTCTGTAACATCCTCATCACTTTCTCACAACCAAACTTATGGAGAGGTAGTGTAGGTTGAAGGCAGTCTAATCAAACTTACAATAGCTATGCCAAGAGTCGTCGAAAACCTAGAGTTTACAATGCCCCTTGTGCAGGTTCAATCACCTTTGCCACCTTAATGTCAAATAAGTCAACTATACTAAAAGTGACAATTGCGCAAATGTGCAACACCATAAATTCGCTTAGGCAAATGTGCAACACCATCCAAGACTTTTTCCATATGCTTCGAAAGGGCTAAATGAGGGGATAGATTAGAGCACAATGCTGGCGAGGCCAATGATTTATAGACACCCTCATCATTGTCTCTCTCGGAACATACCCCACTCGGGTTCACTCAGAGTATGTTCCACCATAACTATTCTTATCTTGGATTCCCAGTCCTCAAAGAATATCGATCCTCTATGACTACTCTTATCTTCGATGCCCTACCACATCCTCAAAGAGTATCGGATGCCAAATGCTTACCCAATCCTCCATTCTATCTTCCCAAGTGAAGACAAGAATAATGTGTCTATCTCTCCCTCTTAACTAGGGTAGACATACCCAATTCCACTGAAGTAATGTATCCATTCCTATAAAAGGAATGTACCTAAGCTCCCTCTTAATCAAGAACTTGACCAAGCTCCCTCTTGAACAAGGACTTGCTTCCAATAGCCCTTTAGGTGGAGTTCATGGGATAACCAGCTGCTTGAAGAGCTCCTCCTTTCGATGTCATGAACTTTGTTTTCTTTATTCAGGGATCTTCATCTTTTTGGGACTTCTTCGTAGGGCACAGACCATCCATCACTTACAATTATGAATCATGTCAATCATGTCATCCTTCTTTTTCATCAGAAAGTGATCCATTAGTCCATATCTGGCCTTCCTTCATGCCTTGCTACCTTTTTCATGTCATGTTTCCTTAAGGACCTTTCATCCTACCACATGAGCATAAGTTGTAGAAGACATCTATCGCTCTTCCCTTGGCAATCCTACAATAGCCCATCCATATATTGTTTAAAAATGAATCATTAAATCAATATTACCTTTGTGATGGTCTTTCTTCATGACATCTTCTTGTTTGCATCAACATCATGCATACATGTTAACACATCTCCAAAAAGATATACAATGTCAAGGGTCTCTTTCTTTTTCAAACTTCATCAGAATCTTCATATCTTTCCCATGGAGATATCATAGTCAAAACCTTTTAGTTCTTGGATGTTGATTTCCTTCTTTATAGTTGCATTTTTTTTCACGATCTTTCCTTATATTCTTCACATATTGCATCTCGAAACTTCCATCCATAGTTCCTTTGTCAACCACCTCATATTTCATATGAGGACTTATTATGTTGATTTCATCTTAGACAATATGTGACCCATGACTTCATGCATCTTTCCAAAGGAGGAGATCCTTTCTTTTGATCATGCTCATAAGATAGAGCATTTTTCCCTACAACCATATGACATGACTCAACTTTTATCCAAATATATACATTTTCTTTTTCAAACTTCATCAGAATCTTAATATCTTTCCCATGGAGATATCATAGTCAAAACCTTTTAGTTCTTGGATGTTGATTTCCTTCTTTATAGTTGCATTTTTTTTCCCGATCTTTCCTTATATTCTTCACATATTGCATCTCGAAACTTCCATCCATAGTTCCTTTGTCAACCACCTCATATTTCATGAGGACTTATTATGTTGATTTCATCTTAGACAATATGTGACCCATGACTTCATGCATCTTTCCAAAGGAGGAGATCCTTTCTTTTGATCATGCTCATAAGATAGAGCATTTTTCCCTGCAACCATATGACATGACTTCACTTTTATCCAAATATATACATGCATACCTCATCTCTTCTTTTAGGTCATCTAGACTTCCTTCAGCAGCTTCCTTGATTGAACGAACTTCAAACACCTTGACTTGCTTCGCATCTTATGACATCATACCTTTACTCCATGAATCCCATACAAGGTGGAATTCTCGGTGAAGCACTTGCTCCTATCAATAGGTGAACCTTCCAGTGATGATTCCAATGGAGGATATTGATCATCCTCATCCGGCAAATGCTCCTCTTGAGTGACGAATGATGAGCTTTTATACTAGATGGCTTTCTTCTTCCCAAAAGTACTACTTGTGCTTCTAATGAGGTTACCAAGAGCTACATCCTTCTATAGGTGGCTTCCATAGACTTGTATCTCAGCTATCTTTCATGCTTCTTCTAAGATAATGTCATGAGCTCTTGCCTTCAATCGTGCTTCTATGATCACATGATGCATCCTATCATGCTACTTAGTGATTCCTACTATGGTAGCTATACAACAGAAAAACTTGAAAAATAGATACTTGAAAAGAACATGGGTGAGGAAGACTATCTCAATCATAGTAGAGATATTTTACTTCCTCCTCCTTGGATTGGAGGGCAAAGTACCACAAGAGTCACGTGTGGGCTTGGAACCCAAGCTTGCAGTTTTGCACCCATCGGGATTTGGGCACATTTCTACATGTGATGGATGAGGATGATAGCTCTCGTCAACAAGAATCATCCGATTCCGAGTTGTAGAAATGGAGTTATGGATTTTTGAAGTCTAAAGTTGGGTTTTGCACAAAAGAGTTACGGTTAGCTTGTTGCAAATAAACCTCTTAACAGTTGTCAAGCCCATGGAGGACGTTAGAAGAAGCCCTTCCTATGTGTATAAAAGGAAGGTGATGGAGGACACTTGTGATCATCCTTTTTGGTGCAACGCATGACTTTAAGAGCAGAAAAGGAATTTCGATTAAGGAGGAGGATCCTTTGTTCTAGGCCGCAGCCCTAGACTGTCAAGCGAAGGAGAGAGTAGGGCACTCTCGTGACTATCTTGATCAGGGATTGGGCAGGTTCAGCGAGCGTAGCAAGGAGGAGATAGGACGAGGCATGTAAGGGTAATTCTAGCCACCAAATCTGAAGGTTACCTCTGCGTATAGACTGTGAACCCCTGTGTTGATTGCAGGTGGAAGATAGGGTTGTTTGGGGTAGCCAAGCAGTCTAGAAGGCAGCCTAGAAGACGCTGCATCTTTCTGTGTCAAGGGAGCAAGCAAATAGGGTCTATGGAGGTGCTTTGGTGCAAAAATAGAAATCCCTAGATAGGGCCGCATATCTCATTGATTGCGGGTCCAAAACAGTGGTGTTTTGAAGGGCTGGAAAGTGTGGAGGAGGCAAACTAGAGGACAATTTTGCGCAAGAAAAGGCAGCAAATCCTCCTGAAATAGGCCGAGAAAGGGACCTTCCTGTAATGACTAGGTCGTAGGCCTTTAAGTGGTGTTTTGAGGGTCAAAACAGCCCTAACGTGGAGTTGTAGATGCCACCTCACACAGCAAGGTCACCTAGTTTGTAAAGGAGAGGAGGCTACATCATTTGAGGTGTGTTTTGGGGAAGAAGGTTGGGTTGACGTAGGTTACAGTGGGAGACCTAACCAGTGACCAAAACTCTTCCCACAAACAACAGTGCAGAAGTTTGTATCTCCTCCATCGGTGACTTGTGTTGGGTCAAGTATTGACCAGTTTGGATGATGAATGTTGAAGAACTGTAGCAGCCAAGTGATAGGGTTGACATGGACTGTCAGATGCTCTAATCAGCGAGCAAATGTTACAGCAGTGAAGTACTAAAGCCTAGATTTGTGCAATAGCTCCTCTATTGCAAAGCAAATGGCAAATGTAGAGAAGTTTGTTGGCAGCCAATAGAAGGGTCTCCTAGGTGTGAGGATGCCCTAGCTAAGGGCAGATGCGACAGCATGGTTTGGCCACTCGTGGACTGTTGGAGGGCAGCATGAGAGTGGACCAAGTGTGAACGTAGATTGGGCACTTATGGTCTGTTGGAGGACAGCGTGATCTTGTTGTCCAAGTTGGAGCCCGGTGTGCAACACCTTGATGAACAAAGGTAGTTGCTAGAGTGGCAGTTGTTGAGCTCAAGGGTTGACGAACCAGAGGAGCAGTTTATGGAGCCCGAGATGTGTGTGTGGAGAAGGACTTCTACAGCAAATGATGGGAAGTCCTCCTAGCTTGTGTTCATTGTGCGAGATGGGCATCTTGCGGTGATAAGTAGGTATGTTGGTCTTCATCAGAGCAACATAGGAAGACCATAGTGGGATGAAGTCCCTGAGTAGCTGAGGAGTAGCAGTGGGCAGATTGAGAGTTGTTCACAAGTGGAGCTGTGAACAACTCCACAGCAGTCTCGATGTGTTGGTGGATGAACGACCAACTAGTGAGCAGATTGATAGTCAAGGTTCAGTGGTCAGATGGACTAGAGCATTGATAGAGACAAGAGTTGCAGATCGGGAGCCGAAGGACCGAGGTTTGGGCAGGTACAGGGAACGACCAAGAGGCGCTGAGAGAGTCGACTGCATCAACAAGATGGTCAGAGTATCTTGTTGAGGGAAAATTGGTTGTCGATGTACTGACACCAAGCCCTAGTTTGTATCTTGTACTAGTGGATGATTGAGGGCCATTATCCCTCGTACAGGGGCGCTAGACTGTTGTATTATATGTTTTTTAATATAATGAAGTTGGGTTGAAAAATGTAAAAAGTTGTCTATATTTTGTGCATGTGTGATTTACTAATGTTTATATTCCGTTGTGCAAAGTAGTTTTGTTGAGATTCTTGGTTTGGTGGCGTCAGAGATTTTAAGACTCTATCCTAGACCCAAGATCGTGGAAAATCAACATTTTGATGGTGCTTCTTCACAGGGTGGTGCTTGTAGTGGCGACGGTGGTGTTGTGCTTCACTTGACTCAATCTCATTCTTTTCACATCAAAATGGGGCTGGGGAGGGGTACAAATAACAGGGATGAACTTCTTGCCTCAAAGATCGCCTGCTTTTCTCTATTGAAAAAGGATGCAAAAATATTCAAATTTTTGGAGATTCTCTCTTGGTCATCAATTGGATAAATTCAACTCAACAGTTTCATGACTTACTACATTTTCCAGTTGTGGAGGAACTACATAAATTAAAAACAAGTTTCAAGACTTACTACATTTTCCAGTTGTGGAGGAACTACATCGATTAAAAACAAGTTTTTATTCTTTCTCATGCTCTCACATTTACAGGGAACAGAACAGTGTGGCATATGTTCTCTCTAAAGGCGGCTTGGAGGATGGATACAAGGCTATAGCTGATACAGGAAATTCAAGACAAAATGACCTTTGATTTTTACCATAGGCCTTACATAGATGATCGTGTTGTTTTTGCGGCTACAGATACGCTGCAGCTTTGAAAATTATGTATTATTTTTGTTCAAACTTATCAGATATATTTATATTAGTTATAGCAAACTGAACCTTATGCTTTGGTCAATTTATGTTGTCCATGTAGAACTCGTTCATGAAAATTAATACTCTTTTTTGGCCTATGCTAGGAGGAACAGGGTTGCGAGGGAGCGGCTCCCCCCTCGAACCTGCTCCCGAAGCGCGCTCCCTTTGAGAGCAAACCAAGGAGTGAAATTTTCGCTCCCTAGCCTTTCTTGCAAAAAAAATCCAAATGCAATTTTTTTCAAAGAAACAGTAATTTTTGAGTGAGGCAGCGCAATGATCAAGCCTTTTTTCAGCAAGAAAAATGCCTGCTATATATTAATGTACCAGCACAACGTTCAAAATGTTTTCAAAATGTTTCTGAAATATACGTTCTTCTAAATCAACAAAACTTTGTGTAATTTACCATATTACATAAACAAATGTCTCAATGTGTCAAATTATATCAATCTGTCACATCCCGAACAGATCTTATTCTACGTTCCACGTCATAATTTCGACTTTTGTTTATCTTTTGTCTCCACCACGGATGACCTTCAATTATAATCACATGTTCTATTCAAAAGTTGATGTCTTCACCCATTGATCATCTGGGAGTAATCCACATCCACGATGTTATGCCTCCCCCTACACTCTGTGCAAGTATCTGATGTCTTTCCAGTTCATGGGATAGTGTCAACACTATCATCAAAAACTGTGTTTAATTGTCCTATGCCGCATACTACCACAATTCTTACTGGCATGGATCAAATCACAGTATAACATTACTATTAATACAATCCTCCCTGCATTGGTAGTCCCTAAAAGCATTAGTCAAAAACAGAAACATACAAACCATCAAGTACTCAGTAAAATCTAACAGTTCCTCGTGCCCTTACAACAGATGCTTCAAAAATTTCATAATGCATTTCCCCAATGGATCCTTTCAGACCCTTCTTAGACAAGCGGTCAACAGTCAAATTCTTCTCCTGCTAGATATGTGTAAACGATATGTTGGAGAGGGTACGGACCAATTTTGTGATCCGTTCAATCCATGATGCTAATTAGATAGGAGCCATATGGTTTTTGTGATTGAGATGATCAATTAAAACATTTGAGTCTCCAAAGATCCAGATAGTGTCGATGTATAGGTGCTTCGTAAACCATAGAAGACCCCATAGTGCCAACGTCTCTGCCCTGGTATTGGAGCCCAGCCCACCGTACCAGTGGATTTTGTAATGGCATAATGGGTTAATCATCAGCCAAGCTCCACAGCCACATCTTCCATTTTGCGATGCCCCATCAAAAAACCCCGCAGGAAAGTTAATATCATGAGGTCTCGATCTGATCGACAGATCTCTGGGTGGTTTTTGTTGTATTCTCATGCCTTCCCAAATCTGAATAATATGTGACACAATCCAAGTTGGCGGTCTGATCTTGTCTTCAAAGATTTTCAAATTTCTACTCTTCCATATATTCTAGTGATAAATGAGGGGAATGATAAGAAAGCATTTACCTTTATCCGACCACCATTTGGTACACTCTGCAACTAACTAATAATCGGAGTCATGTAACTTGAAATGTCTGCATAATAAGGATCTAATCTCGGTTGAATATACACAATTGTAGAATATGTGTTGATTGTCCTCATCCGCATTCATGCACAGTGTGCATATGCCCGGGCCAATCTTGCCCCTTTTCTTAAGGTTCTTCCATGTTAGGTTTTTCTCCTTCCACACACACCACAAAAAAAATTATAATCTTAATTTGTGTCTTCACCTTCCATATTTTGGTTAACCAACACTTACCAAATTGTCCAAGTTGACTATTCATGTTCTACAAATATGTTTCTTTTGTACTTATATTTCCTTTGTGTAAGCTGCCTCCTCAGATAATCTTATCTCCATCAGTTTTCCTGTTCCAACCCATACCTCTAACCGCTTCCAAGCAGTTCTTCCAGTCACAGTACATTTGTCCCTGTATCCCCAGGGCTTCAACATCTTGCCATCTCGGAGTAATTTCCTGCCAGTATTGGATGATCTGTGCAAAGAAAAATATCCCCCTCTCGTGTAGAAATTGCATCACTTGTTCCCCGAGGGCGACATCCACAAGAAAACCTCTGATATTCCTTTCACCAATCATAATTCTCTGTCCGTTTCCGAAACTCCATTTCAGGTGTGTTCTGAAAACTGGCCAAATTTTGATGAAGCTCCTCCATATTTGAGAACCTTTTTCCGCTTTCTGCCATCCCATAAAGAAAGCATCATCTATATCGAGGGATTTCAGATATTTAAATCTCATAATGTCTCCATATCCCAACATGGTTAATGCTTCTCCATAAGGACTTCATTAGCAATGTTTTCCCAAAAATATCTATATTCAATATGCCCCAGCCCCCACGGTCATTTGGGTGGAGGTCCCAACGGGCAAGATGGTATTTCTTTTCTCCCTTCATTCCATCCCACAAGAAATTAGTCAGCGACTTCTTAATCCTGTTGATGATGGCAGTCGGAATCAAAAATAGATGTGCCCAGTACACCGTAATCTTTTGTAAAACAACCCAAATGAGGATCAACTTCCCTCCTTTGGATAACCATTTGTGAGACCACCCTTGTATCCAGTTCTGGTATTTGTCAATGATCCATTGCCAATCGGCTACTCTGTACTTCGTTGGCTTTAAATGAAAGCCCAAATGGGTTAGCCCCTCTGAGATAGGTTTCATTTGGAAGTTAAAAATGTCACCGATCCGTTCTATACTATTGGGATCCCCCATTGAAAAATAAATGCAGGACTTCTGTTCATTGGCAATCATCCCTGATGAATTGCTGAAGGAAAGATATGAAAGAGAGAGACCCAACATTTTCGAATCAACATACCACATAACACCACGTCATCAACAAATAAGCTATGTGTGACTTCCCGATTGATCGTGAGTTTGATCCCCTTAAATATGCCCAATGCATTAGCCTCATTGATCTTCATGCTTAGTGCATCCATGACAAGTAGAAAAAGGAGGGGTGACAGTGCACAGCATTGTCGCAAACCCCTTCCAAAGTTAAAGAATCTAGAAGACGATCCATTAATAATAATGGCCATCACTGTATTGTTGACGCATCCCGTGATTCATTCAACCACATCCCTGTGCATACCAATTTTGTGTAGTATCATTCTTAAAAAAGCCCAATCTATGCGATCATATGCTTTACTTAAATCAACTTTCATAATGATCGCCTCAGATTTCTTGCTGTGTATCGAATGCATCACCTCCTGCACAATAGCCATAGCATCATGTATTATCCTATTATTCAGAAAGCCAAAATGTTCCTTTGTTATGTGAATAGATAATACACCTTTAATTCGTTCTGCAATCAGCTTGGATGTTATTTTATGAAGTGTGTTGCACAGTGATATAGGTCTATAATCTTCGAAGGTCGTAGATCCTTTCTTTTCTGGGATAAGTGTCAAAAAAGTTGAATTGATAGACCCCGGAATCTTCCCTTTCTTTCTAATCTCCTCTACCATATCAGTCAGGTCCCTTAGAAACAGGTCACAAAAGTGTAAAAAAAAAATCTGGGGTCCAGCCATCTAGCCCGGGCTTTTATCCGGTTGGAAGGTTTTAAGAACACCTTCTACCTCCTCTAAACTAGCTTCCCTACTTAATTTTTTATTATCATCGGCCGAGAACATCAGTGGGAAGTCCTGCACAGCCCAAATTTGATCTTCAATATATGTTCCTTCCCTCGCCTTGAAGAATTTCTCAAAATATCTGACTCCCTCTCGTTGAATTTTATTTGTAGTATTGTAATCATTACCTTCATGTGAAATATGCCATATGGCATTCTGTATCTTCCTCCCATTGGCGTATGTGTGAAAAATTTTCGTGTTTTGGTGGCCCTCTTTGAGCCAAATTGGCTCGGCTTTTAAGTCTCCATGTCTTCTCTTGGAAGAGGAGGATTTTCCTTTTTTCTGTCTCTAGTTTCTTTATACATTCCCAAGCTTCATCTATCTAATGGTCACTGTCAATTTGTCTTAGTAAAACTGCCCCCTGATCCTTGATTAGCTCCATCCTGAGTTTCATATTGCACTTTTTAACCCTCTCCCAAGATTTGACCTTCTGTTTTAATATCTGCAGGTTATATGAGAGGAATTCCATCGGTGATGACCCAGCATCCCGCTTATGAATCTTAAAGTAATCACGGACCAATATGTTGAATTTTGCATCTTCTAACCATGCCTTGTTGAATTTGAAAGGGCATCTCCCACACTTGTTTTCGAATTGTCATTCCACCACTAATGGCATGTGATCAGAAATCATGATGTCTGCCACCCGCACAGAAATTCCACCGAAATGTGATAGTAATTCCTCCTAGATAGCCAATAAAGTCCCCTCCCGATCGGCCATTATACCATGTTGATCCCATACTGGTTCATATAATATCCTTACGATGGTTATCTCAGAACAAATCATTCAAGAAGTCCAACAGAGGATCCAAATTACCCGATCCCCAAATCTCACTGTTATTTAATGTACAATTCAAATCCCTCACAAAAATCATGTGTTCCAATGAGAGGAAACCACACCTTTCCATTTTATGCCAAAAACCATCTCTATTTATATACGGAGCATAAAGGTTAACCAGCTTCACTCTGATGTTGAAACCCCGCAGGAATCCAGATAGTAAAATGCTACCGAAGAAAATGTAAGCAGTAAAGGATGCTCATCTTGGGTCCCAAAGCGCAACAAGTCCCCTAGATCGCCCCTCTGCATCCTTCGCTATCATATTCCAGGTTGGAAACATGGCACGAAAAAAGGAGATCGTCCAATCAGTAGAGGACATAGTTTCCTGTATAAATATCATACAAGGATCCAATTGTCTATAAAACTCCCGCAGAGACACAAATTTTCCCCTGCCCCCCAGTCTCCTAATGTTATAAGAGCATAGGATCATTAGGTCACCTGCTTCAAGGACTCCAAAGCTCTAAGCACCCTATCCAACGCTAGTGTAACCGGGATATCCCTAAATTTACCACTGGAGAGATCAAAAACATCAGCATATGCATTAATGGATTTCTTCTTATGGCGGGGAAGTCCGCGTCCTTTTCGCAGAGTGACATTGAATGCAAAATTCGGGCTAATAACAATAGGAAGGGACGAAGGTCTACCAAAGTGGATCGGGAAGGGGATTAATTCCACTTTCTGAATAGATAGCAACAGTTCAATGTCACTGCCAACAGAGTTCCGAGGAGAAGGGGGCACCTCCCCTGACGGGGAATTCATAGGCGCGAATGACACCAGCTCAGACGAAGAAAACTCAGGATGTGGGTGAGAGTCAGCTAGGGCATGATAATGAAAACCTGGGCTTGTAACCATCCCCATAGGCGGAGGTGGAACATGGTTCTGAATTAAATCATCCCCCGGCTCCCCAATAGACTCAGGACGGTGTATAATCCTATTCCCCAACCCCATCGAAGCATTCATACCATCCAGCACAGTCAATTCATGATTATTGAAGGTGGTATTGGTATAGAATGGTTCTTACCCGAGAAATGCAGAGGCGGAAGATGAGGTTGTCGGGAGTCTTCTAGTACCACGTTGTTCACCATCTAAATCTGAGTCAATCGCAAGTTCCCCGTTTGTTTCCCCAGTTTACAATTACGCCGAAGATGTCCAGTCTGGTGGCAAGTGTGACAACGAAATGGCAGTTGCCAATAATCAATCAGCTGTCTGTGAACCCTCTTCTCCCATTCCAGGTCAACAAATGCAGGTAGTCCTTTCGAGAAAGATAGCTCAACCAAGAGCCACGCCACCCTCTTGTCAAAAACTCCCAAGCTTTTCGGATCAACATATCTGCACGTACAGATGCTATTGCCGATGGTAGTTAATACCTGCGTCAACCAGAATTCTAATGGAAGACCAGGGACTTTCACCCACACCATATGGTTTGGCGGGGTGTCTCGCGTGGGATTGAAGCTGATATACCATCAGTGAAGTGCAAGAAACACACACCCATGTACCCATGTCCGACGGAAAACTTCACCAACATCCTCAGTCTTCATAAAGTGAAAATTCCACCATCCATTTTGTAATTCGCATATCTTTGGTGGCTATCCAAGTAGAGCTTGGTCCAAGCCTCCGTCAGCCATTGTAGAAGATCAGTGTTGCACATTTTATCATATACCCATCTGCCAACCAATGTTATGGTCTGCAGACTCTCGGCCCTGTCCCACATTATATCGTGAACGAAACTGAGCAAACGTCCCTCCGGAGCAGGCTTAAAGGGCTTGTCTCGTCTTGCCTGTCATTGGTTGATACCCTCCCCTACGCTATCAAGAGTGCAACCTTCCTTACTTCGGAGACCAAAAGTGGAGAAGGGGGGTCTCGTGGAGAGCCTATGTAAATTCACATTGGATACCATCTATCCGCGAATTGTTCAGGGGTGGCAGATCGTCGAATTGAAATGTAGGAGATACACCTCCATCCACCACCTTCACAGCATGCAACAAGGCTTCCGAAGCCTCCTTGCCATCTAACTCCTGCAGAAACATCAATAAGTCTGCCATGTGTCCCACAACGAACAGGAAAGGACGTCCAGATCACAGGAGGAGTAAGTAAGAAGACCGTCGAATATTTATAAATCATAAACCATACCCTTCCCAAGAAAGAAACACACCAGCTTAATCATAAAGTCGACGTATATGTAGAGGGGTAAAAATAAATGTAAATAGTCCCCAAAGTATATATCTCATTTACGAGCCATGGGGATAAGTACCCTGTCGGCCGCCTGCTCAGATGGTCCCTAGTACAATATGGTTCGACGCAAATGCATGAAGTACTTAGTAGGAGAAACGTCACACTCAAAAGAGTTACCTAAGACTTCCGCTATCAAAAATTCAAATCCTCCCTAATCCGGTCACCGGGGAATTCTCAGTGACCCAGAAACATAGTAGACCAGAATGTTCAGGCCTGATCCAGTCGCCGGGGAATTCTCAGTGTCCTGTAAACATAGTAGGCCAGAGTGTTCAGGTCTACACCAAAGTAGATATCTAAGAACCAGATCAGAACCCCATTCCACATCCAAATTCCACCGTTGGTTTAACCATTTGCAGCAGCAGCAAATGCAAAAAAGACATCTACCAACATGCCACCATTGATGGCAAATTTGAACCTTAAAGTTAGTACACGATTTTGACCAGTAAAAGGACTGAAGCCAATCCCCCCACACCGTGATTAGTAACTGGAGCTTCTCAGAAAATGCCATGTCTCCATTTCATCAAATAACGATAATATCACAATATTACCAATACCTCCGAGAAAAACAGAGTAAACGACGGATAAGATACAAACAGAGTCAATCGCTATGCTCAATCATGTAAACTTTAAGACGACCATCACTAAATCACAGTAAAAGCCCCATCATACCCCATGGAGGTCGTAAACTTAAACCAATAAGTCATTCAAAATGTACTCATAGCAGTTGATTTCAGATATGAAACCACACAGCCATTACCTTTTGCATAGCACCGTGCTCCCACTAGCATATACCAGCGTCTGTCATTCTACTTCAACTAAACCATCCATGGACCCATCTCTGCATCTTCAACTCCGACTCCGACTCCGCCTCAGTGGATGGCCATTTTACCAAACCCTGGAACACAAAATCTCAAAAATAATAGGAATTCCCTTTAAAGAAAGCACAAGGACTGTCAAAGAACCACGGTACGTTGCAATTCCTTCCACCTGCTACTGATAAATTCCTCACAGCTCTGCAATTTTCAGCATCTTTAGGCCTTTGCGAAGGTTAATACATCTGAGACGACAATCATTCAGATTATTTATATGCACTTCATGGTCATGTTAAATTCTTAAATTAAAAGTGACATTATCCTTAATCTTCATTTTCATCCTTCTACTTAAATTTTTAACCTTACCATGAAATGACTCAAGATGTTTGAGAGTGGTTCCGGCAAAGTAGTTTTGTTGAGATTTGGTTTGGTGGCATCAAAGATTTTAAGACTCTATCCTAGACCCAAGCTCGTGGAAAACCAACATTTTGATGGTGCTTCTTCAAAGGGTGGTGCTTGTAGTGGCGGCGGTGGTGTTGTGCTTCACTTGACTCAATCTCATTCTTTTCACATCAAAATGGGGCTGGGGAGGGATACAAATAACAGGGATGAACTTCTTGCCTCAAAGATCTCCTGCTTTTCTCTATTGAAAAAGGATGCAAAAATATTCAAATTTTTGGGGATTCTCTCTTGGTCATCAATTGGATAAATTCAACTCAACAGTTTCATGACTTACTACATTTTCCAGTTGTGGAGGAACTACATTGATTAAAAACAAGTTTCATGACTTACTATATTTTCCAGTTGTGGAGGACCTACATCGATTAAAAACAAGTTTTGATTCTTTCTCATACTCTCACATTTACAGGGAACAGAACAGTGTGGCAGATGTTCTCTCTAAAGGCGGCTTGGAGATGGATACAGGGCTCTAGCTGATACAAGAAATTCAAGACAAAATGACCATTGATTTTTACCATAGGCCTTACACTGATGATCTTGTTGTTTTGGCGGCTACAGATATGCTGCACCTTTGGAAATTATGCATTATTTTTGTTCAAACTTATCAGATATATTTATATTAGTTATAGCAGAATGAACCTTATGCTTTGGTCAGTTTATGTTGTCCATATGGGACTGGTTCATGACAATTAATACTCTTTTTTGGCCTATGCTAGGAGGAACAAGGTTGCAGGGGAGCGGCTCGCCCCCTCGAACCCGCTCCCGAAGCGCACTCCCTTTGAGAGCGAACCAAGGAGCGAAATTTTCGTTCCCTAGCCTTTCTTGCAAAAAAATCCAAATGCAATTTTTTTTAAAGAAATAGTAATTATTGAGTGAGGCAGCCCAATGATCAAGCCTATGGCCCTAGTATTGATATGCGGTTCATGGTCATGTTAAATTCTTAAATTAAAAGTGACATTCTCCTTAATCTTCATTTTCATCCTTTTTACTTAAATTTTTAAAATTACCATGAAATGACTCGGGATGTTTGAGAGTGGTTCCGACCTCATTGGATTTCATATGGAGAAAGTAGAATTTTAGATCTCATTCTGTTAATTTTAGATAACCATGGTATGTTCTATGCTTAATGCAGTTTATTTCAAACTTTCTTATAGGCCCAATTCAAATTAGCAATCACATAAACATGAAAGTAAATGTTGATAGAACATAATAATAGATCGACAGAAGACAAGCCAATATAATAAATGAGAATTTGTAATTTTCTTCTCCAGCAAAGATAGAGAGAAATGTTTGTTACAACAGTCAACAGAATGCCCTAGCCAGCAAAGACTTTTGTTGGTCAAACCAGCTCTTCCAACCTCCAAGAGGTTCAGTCAAACTCGATCAAACTCGACCTTTCTACAATGTCACACACAGCCCACAAAACAACCCTCAAAACCAATCAACGCAAGTCAATTTCCTGCGGTCAAAGGTATTCAACGTTGTGATCAACGCTACGGTCAAAGTCAACAGATTTCCTCGACTTTTGTGCCCTCCAATGCAGCCTTCCTAAATCGGATTTTCTAGGCAGAAATGGTAGTCAAACTCCAAGGTTTGACCCACAGTCAACGCTAGCCAACGCTCCAGAAAAAGGCCCTAAACACAGTCCGAAATTCAACTTCCTGTTTTCACACATGGGAGAGAGAGAGAAGCCTCCAAAGGCTATACGAACCAATCAGATGAGGAAGAAAGGGTGTGATGAGATGATGATGAAATGAGCATCATCTCTCTCCAATTTATATCCATCAATGAGGGAGTGTGACACATCTTTTGGGGCTTGTGAGCCTACATTATAATTCTGGCCGACCTTGACAATTTGCATATGTGTGGAAAATAAATTCAAAATATAAGTTCTGCTCATCCAAACAAGATGATCTTTAGATAAATCTTGCATCTCACCTAAAGAGGAATCCAACAAAAATATCATCATCATCATATGAGCAACGCAACATGGATTTTGGACCTAGTTTCCCAAAATTAACACTCCCTCTTAACTAGGGAGAACTCCATCTGTCCACTTGTGCCATCCTGTCATACAGTACCATAGTGTACTATCATATATCATCCTGCAATCATGTGTGATGCTGCTGTAACATGCTATGCTAGCTCTTCTTTACATAACGAGAGTGAGTCACAAAGACATGACACTCTGCTGACCCGAAGTCAGCTCAGAGGTTAAAACCTCAATTGGACTCAACAGAGACACATACTGACCCGAAGTCAACCTCATCAGACTTGATCCCAAATCAAGGTGTTGGACACATCCCATCCTAGACATAGAGAGTACGGCAATCCCCGATGCATCCATCGGTCATGCTATTGGTGTCTATCCACATTTCCCACGTCATTGCCCAAATGAGAGGTACTTCCCATGTGTAAAACTCCATGGGTATGATGCATGCGAGGCAGAGGTCAAAGAGAGGGTGAACCAGCTCAATATCTTAACAGTGGGGAAGAAGCACACCAACAAGGTTCAGTGAACCTAGCCCTATGGTTGCTTATAGCTCCAAGAAGCTATCCCCAAGCCCCCTAGAGCTCCTAGAGCTCATAGTCCAACTCAGGCGAGACCCTAGGGATAGAGTCTGTCCACGATACCAAGCTTCTCACGGAAGGTTAAGAATTTGACCTTCCCCAAGGGATTCGTGAGAATATATGCGACCTGCTCATCAGTCCCAATGTGATGGAGCCTTACAGCGCCTCGTTGTACCATGTCCCGAACAAAGTGGTACCCAATATCAATATGCTTGGATCGGTCATGGAACACAGGATTCTCAAAAAGACGAATCCCGTGTTGGTTATCACAAAGGATAATAGTAGTATCTAGCACATGTCCAAACAACCCACTGAAGAGCTTTCTCAACCAAAATGCTTCACAACAGGCCATACTTGTTGCAATGTATTCGGCCTCGGCAGTGCTCAAAGCAACCAATTTATGCTTCCTGCTCATCTAAGATATCGAAGCAGAACCAAGAGTGAGGCAACATCCAGATGTGCTCTTACGATCCACCACACTGCCTGCCCAATCAACATTGGTATATCCATGGAGCCTCATACTCCCGGCAGTGTATCTCAGCCCATGGTTGATTGTGCCCCAAAGATATCTCAAGAGATTCTTTGCACCATGGTTGATTGTGCCCCAAAGATATCTCAAGAGATTCTTTGCACCAATCCTAGTGAATGTGATGAGGGTCAACCATATATAGATGCAATGTGTTCACTGCATAAACATATGTCCGGACGTGAGTTCACTAAGAACATCAAGGCCCCCACGAATTGACGATACTCAGTGGGATTTCCCAACTCAAGCCCAACAACACTTCCACTCAACTTCTTAAAGTTGAGTTCCATCGAAGTAGTCATGGACTTGCAGTCCACCATCCCAAATCTCTCCAGCAACTTCACGACATAATTTCCTTGAGAAAGGAAAATCTCACTTGCTTTTTTCGAGACCTCCAAACCTAGGAAATAGTGCATCAGTCCTAGGTCTTTCATCTCGAACTCGGAAGCTAGCTCCCTCTTACATTAATGAATGAGAGTGTTAGCACCTGTCAGAAAGAGATCGTCCACATAGAGAACCAGAATGAGAGGCCTTTCTTTATCAACCTTAAAATAAAGGTTTGGATCAGCATCACTTCGAGTGAAGCTCGGCTTCATCAAGTAGTTATCGATCCTCTTGTACCAAGCCCCGGGGGCTTGCTTCAACCCATAGAGGACTTTCTTCAACCTGCATACATGTGTCACTATCTTGGACTTCAAATCCCAGAGGTTGCTCCACATAAACCTCTTCCTTTATTGAACCATGTACAAAGGCCGTCTTCACATCCATCTGATGGAGACCCCGTCCTTGCGTTGCAGCAAGGGCAATGATCGATCAGATGGTGGTATAGCAGGCAACAGGCGCAAATATATCATCATAATCTATGCCTTCCTTTTGAGAGAAGCCTCGGGCAACAAATCTTGCCTTGTACTTTCAACACTTCCATCGGCTCCATGCTTGATCTTGTAGAGCCATTTCGAGGTGACAACAGATTTGTCCTTCGGTCTCGGAACCACATCCCAGACATCATTCTTCATAATAGACTCATATTCTTTGTGCATAGCATCCTTCCAAACTTGATGCTTTACGGCTTCTTCAAATGTTCCAAGCTCAGATTGTACAATAGTACTCATGGCTGCTAGGTACCCTTGGTACCTATTCGGCTTCTTACTTTCCCGGAATGTTCCCCTAGGAGCAATATGTCTCTCAGCATCTTTGAGAGTGTCTCTTAGCCATGAAGGTCTTCTTTTATTTGAAGAGGGTGGATCTATAGGACCCATCGAACCTTCAACATCGGGCATCGGTTCAACCTTTGGTTCTTCCTGCCTTCTAGCTTATTCTTCTTCTTCTTTGTCTTCCTTTGAGATAGGAAGATGTCTAACCTTCTGGAGGGCAGCATCTTCATCGAAGGTGACATCATGGCATATCTCCACTTCTCTTTGCCCAGGCACAGATTCTATATGCCTTCGAGGTTTCACTGTAGCCCACAAACATTCCTTTCTTCCCAGAAGCATCCAGTTTGCTCCTCTTTTATTTCGGCACATGAAAATAAACAGGACTTCCAAAAACTCTAAAATGAGAGACATCGGGCTTCTTACACGAGAATTCTTCGAGAGTTTTGGAGTCCAATGTGGAATGTGGGCATCTATTTTGAACATACACAACGGTGTTGGCAGCTTCTCCCCATAGAAACTTCGGAAGACCTTGGTCATAAAGCATGGCACGGGCAGCTTCCAAAATGGTTCTATTCTTCCTTTTAACAACACCATTTTGTTCGGGAGTGTACACAATGGTGCTCTCCCGATTAATGCCATCTTCCCTGCAGTAGTCATTGAATTCATTTGACTCATACTCGGTTCCATTATGGGTCCTCAAAATCTTGATCTTCTTTCCTGTTTGATTTTCAACCAAGGCCTTGAAGGTACAAAACCACTTGAATGCTTCGTCCTTCTTCTTCAAGAAATATATCCACGTCTTGCGAGAGAAGTCATCTATAAAAGTGATATAATATGAGCATCCTCCCAAGGATGTTATGGACAGCATACCAAATAGATCAAAATGTATCAATTGCAAAATATCAGATGTCTTCGTGACACTTGAGGGGAATGGTCCCCTTATATGTTTTCCTTCGACACAACCCTGACATACACCTTCAAGATCATCTTTGAAATCGAGCATCCCTGTCACCATTTTGTTCGGGAGTGTACACAGTGGTGCTCTCCCGATTAATGCCATCTTCCCTGCAGTAGTCATTGAATTCATTTGACTCATACTCGGTTCCATTATGGGTCCTCAAAATCTTGATCTTCTTTCCTGTTTGATTTTCAACCAAGGCCTTGAAGGTACAAAACCACTTGAATGCTTCGTCCTTCTTCTTCAAGAATTATATCCACGTCTTGCGAGAGAAGTCATCTATAAAAGTGATATAATATGAGCATCCTCCCAAGGATGTTATGGACAGCATACCAAATAGATCAAAATGTATCAATTGCAAAATATCAGATGTCTTCGTGACACTTGAGGGGAATGGTCCCCTTGTATGTTTTCCTTCGACACAACCCTGACATACACCTTCAAGATCATCTTTGAAATCGAGTATCCCTGTCACCACCTTCCTTGCTTCGGGAAAGGCTTTGAAATGAAAGTGTGCAAACCTTCGGTGCCATAGCTCGAATTGAACGGTTGTATCACATGTCATGACCCCCAGCAGACTTCCTCCAACCTGATAGAGTGTATCAACTCTAAAACCAAGAGTGAACGCTTCTTTAAAGTTCCTCTTCCAAATGTGTACCTTTCCATCGATGAATGCCACCTCGAATCCTTTATCTTCCATTGCCGAGATAGACACAATATTCTTCTTTAAGTCAGGTACGTACAACACATCTTGCAAGTGAAGGACTTGACCTTGATTTAGATGAAGGGTCACAGTCCCTGTCCCTTTCACAGGACAGCTGACATTGTCTCCGAGGATAATTTCCAGATTAGTATCTTTTTCAATCAAATTAGAGAGGGCTTCCTTGTATCCATCTAGTGAAGTGCCTTGAGGCACCACTATCAATCAACCAATTATCTAGCGTATCAGAAGGAGATGCAGCAAAGAGGGCAGATATAAGATTATATTCATTTTTCCTATCAACAACATTAGATTCATCATACCTGGAATTCCTTGACCTCTTAAAAGGTTGCCCATTTCTAGTTCGATCAGAGGGAGCCTTCCTCTTTCCTTTGAACATATTGTTCCTTTGATTTCTATTCCCCCTGAAGTTGTTGTTGTCATCATCTCTAGGAGAGTCCCTTCTAGTGGGGCACTCTCTTGCATAGTGACCAAACTTGTTACAAGTGTAACATCTTCCTTTTCTTCCTTTGGTACCCGCTCTTCCATGGTTTTGATTTCTCGAACCACCATTGTTCCTCTTCTTTACATGAGTGATGAAGACAGTAGGGTCACCTCCATTCCCATTTGAGGGATTATCTCTCTCCATCATCCTTGTTTCCTCTTGAGTGCATCTCGTCAACAACTCATCAACATCAGGAATCACATTGTTATTAAGAATCGTAGTATTAAATACATACCAATCTCAGGGGAGTCCTCCAAGAGCAATGAGAATGAGCTCTAGGTCAGCTACTTCTTCTCCAATAGCTAAGAGATCATTCCTGATTTATGTGAGCCTCATAAAATAGTATTGAATAGATTCTTCTTTGCCCTTCTTGATATTCTTCAACATGTTCTTGAAAAAGAGAACTTGATTAGCATTGCTAGAGCGCTAAGCATGCTAACCAACTTATCATACATCTCTTTAGATGTGCCCATCTCGGAGATATAAGCAACCAAGTGCTTATGTATAGAATCCCTAATAATCATCTTCGCCTTGATTTCCCCTTTTCTATACTTCGTCTTTGTGGCAGCTGATGCATTTGATGGAGGCTCATTTATCTTTCCCTGCACATAATCCATGACATCTTAATCTTCCAATACCAAATCCAAAGACATCTTCCAAGCATGATAATCAGACTTATCAGTTAGCTTATCATCAGACTTGAAACCCTTGTAGGTTGAGGAGGCCATTGGTCCTTGATAAGACAACTTCTTCTGTGATTGTTTTTCACACTAGCTTGGGCTTTGTCTTCACCTTAGCTCTAATACCATGTTAATTTAGATAACCATGGTATGTTCTATGTTGAATGCAGTTTACTTCAATCTTTCTTATAGGCCCAATTCAAATTAGCAATCGCATAAACATGAAATTAAATGCTGATAGAACATAATAATAGATTGACAGAAGACAAGCCAAGATAGAGAGAAATGTTTGTTACAGTAGTCAACAGGATGCCCTAGCCAGCAAAGACTTTTGCTGATCAAACCAGTTCTTCCAACCTCCAAGAGGTTCAGTCAAACTCGGCCTTTCTACAGTGTCATACACAGCCCTCAAAACCAATCAACGCAAGTCAATTTCCTGCAATCAAAGACAATCAACATTGCCATCAAGTGCAGTCAAAGTCAACAGATTTCCTCAATTTCTGTGCCCTCCAATGCAGCCTTCCTAAATCAGATTTTTTGGGCATAAATGGCAGTCAAACTCCAAGATTTGACCCACGGTCAACGCTGGTCAATGCTCCAAAAAAAGGCCCTAAACACAGTCTGAAATTTAGCTTCCTGTTTTCACACATAGGAGAGAGAGAGAAGCCTCCAAAGGTTGTATGAACCAATCAGATGAGGAAGAAAGTGTGTGATGAGATGATGATGAAATGAGCATCATCTCTCTCCAATTTATATACATCAATGAGGGTGTGTGAGACATCTTTTGGGGCTTGTGAGTCTACATTACAATTCTGGCCGACCTTGACAATTTGCACATGTGTGGAAAATAAATTCAAAATATAAGTTCTGCTCATCCAAACAAAATGATCTTTAGATCAATCTTGCACCTCTCCGAAAGAGGAATCCAACAAAAATATCATCATCGTCATATGAGCAATGCAACAAGGAGTTTGGACCTAGTTGCCCAAAATTAACACATTCAAAATCCAATGGACTTATTAGTTTTTTAGGATTTTAGGATTGGGGGATTGCAATGTTTCCATTGGAATTTGTCATGTATGAGAGTATGGAACTTGTATTTAATCAAGAGCACCAATCCCTCTATGTACCTTGATGTTAGTGACATTGGTTGTCAAACTCCTCTATCATGACCCTACTAAAAAAGTACCCATCGCTCAAACAAAATCTTGACTTGACATGCTATGTTTTTTCTAGCTTATGTTAATGCTTAGAGGGTGATATTAATGACAAAGATCTCTATACAGATCCAGAGGTAATTACAAAGATACCTTTGCATATTAATGTTTAGAGGGTGATATTAATGACAAAGATCTTGATTTTCCAACAAGACTAAAAAATTAGACATTTCTCGTGGTGGCAAGAGGCCCAAGCATTAGCTATAGATAATAGATTTACTTGTCTTTTCTAGTTTCTAGTAGTTTTTATAACTATTGACTCTTTCATATTTATTATGATATTTTTTGTAAACAATATATGACAATTTAAGTTTGAAGTTTGAAGTTGGCAATTATAACTCATTGGTAATGAATTATGAATATGATGCTTCGTGAAAGTTGAAAGTTGTTTCATTTCATTTCATTTTATAACATTTCATTTCATGTTAGATATTCTTTGTTGTAATGGTTACATTTAGCTTACAAGTACAACTTTGGTGATCAATGATGATAAATGTTATATATTGAATTTTGAAAGCTTGAAACTTTAAGATTGATGAATCATGAGACTCAATATGTTGTATGTTACTAACTTGTGGACGTGGTTGATGAAGCTTATAACTTCTAGATGATTGATGTTATATGGTTCAATCTATGTTTTTATGCTTTTTAATATCTAATTCATCATTCTACATGCTTTTGTTGACATATATGCATCAAAATATAAAAAATATATATTATATAAAATTCGCTCCCTGATTCGCTCCCGAACCGGGAGCTTCTGAAAATGTCACTCCTGCTCCCTGTTTTCGCTCCCGCTCCCAAGTAACCTTAAGGAGGAAGCAAAGAACTTATGCATCCCCATTTTCTGGACTATAAACTAGAGTGATGTTATGTGACTGAAGTTGCTTTTACTCCTTTAGAATACATGCTGGACATGTATATACAAAATGTAATTTGCTGATTTTCTTTAATGAAAATTTACAATTTTTTCCAAGGAAAAATAAAATGAGTTAGTCAAAAAAAAATTGTAATAACGATATGTGTCGCTCCACTAGCTAGTCATTACCATGTTTCTATGTTTTAGAACCTTATTTTATAAATCAACAATCTGAATATGAATAATCAACAAAAGCTACATGCCTAATTGATTCATTTCACTATCTCTCATGGAAATTAGTCAGTTACGACTACCTCTCATGGAAATGGTCATAGATGAATGACTTACTTAACGCAGTTGAATCCCAAAAATGATATCTAATATAATACACTGCGGAAACCCCTCATACTTAAATACAAAGAGTAAAGGGAGCTCTACTTGAATGGTTCATGAGGCACAATACTTGCTAAGGTTTTGCAAATGGGGTAGCAAGCTAAGTGGGGCTTGATTGTGGGGAAAACTCCACAGTTAAGCATGCTTGAGCCAGAGGAGTTCTGGGATGGGTGACCTCCCGGGAAGTCCTGGTTACCGGATGCAAACCCCAGAAGTGATGATTAACGCTATGTGATTCATTTCACTAATTTCAATCCCACTTCTTCACCCTTGTGAGCATCACCCGATGCAATGAGTGCTAAGTGGACTATTCAAAAATCATGAGAAATTACTCAGTTATGACTACCTCTCATGGAAATGGTCATAGATGAATGACTTACTTAACGCAATTGAATCCCAAAAACGATATCTGATCTTTCTCTTCCTTAAAGCATAACTTAAGTCAACTTTGGAAGAAGTTATGTCCAAACAGAACTTTTTTTGAAACTTATCGTCCAATATGCAAACAAACATCAACAATAGATACTGGGCCCATCTAAAATGCAAATGCATGAGAGGCTAGGAGAAGCTCAGCAAACTACAAAACCATTTAAACACACAAGGAACTCTGGTCAATGGATACAAAATGTTTGTGAAACAAGCGACATTGTCAAACTGTTTATAAAGTCGGCCCCTCTTCCAGCAGTCTTTTGAGTTCAACTAAATTTCTATAAGAGCTTCCGGTGCATAATTGTTCAACTTTATATAATAACAGCGTTAATAAGAAAGTGGCCAAGAGTGAAAGTAAATCTGACGTGGGTAAAATCTACAGTTTAGTTTCTGAATGGCATTTCCTACTGACTCGTATTACAAAGAAAGACGAAAAACAGCACAGGTAAGAAATAAACCATATCCTATTCCAAAAAATGGTCTTATCATAAGAATAATCACAATATGGTGCTAATTTTACAAAATCAGTAAATTTATATAAGGCTTGTGATAAAGTTACAAACCCCCTTGGGAGATTTTGCTTTGTCCTTCTTAGAGATGACTCCAATGCACTTGAGATCCTTGTCAGTGACAGGAAGACCTGAAATACTGGCAAAATGATAGTCGACTTCCTCCAACAGCTGCTCTGCCGTGGCTGTCCGAATCGTCTTTGACATCACATCACCCAAGAATGCTGAAGGTTGTGCCTGAATCAACCCCAGAAAAAATAAAGCAAATTATGACGTCCAATTGCACTGCCTGATGAATAACATGTACTTCAGTATAAAGGAAGAAGAAAAATCTAGAGATTTAGTTAAGATAAACATGATTAAGTGCCGTTTCCTACAGATTAAAATAAATTTTCAATTCATGTAATCTGATTTCGTACGGAATTCAATTAAAAGTTAATAATTTCTTCCAGTGGTTAAAGAAAGAACCAGTAACAATGATAAATAAATTAGTATAAGCTTTGGGAAATTTTCATTTTTTGCACAGAGGATTCTCTTAAGCCTAATGTCACTGAACACCAAAACAAATCCATCATCCATCAGAAACTCAGTTCTATTAAGCATATAGAGTAATAAAAAAGCAACCTAATTGCATCCTTAGTGAATAAAAGATGTGGAGTTAAGCTGGATCCATGTTGGTTTATTTTTATCAAAAACCGAGGCACGTCTTGTGTTTAAACAATCGAGCGTTAAGATGGATCTATGCAACTTTATTTTTATTATACAGAATTTTACAAGGGCTTTTAGTTTTTCATAATGGATCCATCATCCATCAGAAACCTAGATCTATTAAGCAGCTAGTGTAATAAAAGAGAAACCAAGTCACATTCTCAGTGTTTAACAGATTTGGAGTTAGGATAGATCTATGCTGGTTTATTTTTATCAAAATCAAAGACACATCCTTGATGTTTAAAAGATCCAATGTTAAAATGGATCTCTAGAACTTTAATTTTGATATATAAAATTCAAGAGCTCTCAATTTTTTTTGTAAGTACATATCTCTATACACCTGGAGTAGCAAAGTGCTCTACAGCTCCGTATAAAGGAGATATTGTCAAGAAACATGACAACAACCAAAAACAATTAAATAGAAGATAAATATAAATATATATATATATATATATATATATATATACACGACAACATTTAAAAACTAAACCAGTGTAAAATTTAAATCCATTTGTAAACACAGAATCACAGATCTCTCAAGCCACAAGAGGAATTAAATTTCTTAAAGTGTGAGCTTTTCTTTAATCATTTAACATAAAAGAATTTATATATAACATGGAAAATTTACACGTAATAAACAGTGTTCCATGGGGACGCGTCCCCCAGGGTGGGGGACGCGCTTCCCCGCTCCCCTACGCTCCCAAGATGGGAAACTCCTGGGGAAACTTTTTCCACGTCCCCTTTTTTGGAAAACTTGGGGAAACTCTAGGGGGGGCATTTTTCTGGTCATGAAATGCGTCTCTCTTGTGGGGGGGACGAGGGGATGCAGGGGGATGCAAGAGGGACGCGTCCCCGAATTTATTCGCTAATAACAATTAAAAAAAACAATTTTTGTATTTCAATGCTTTCTATGCTTATTTTTAGTTCAGTTTTCTATGGCTGTTTTAGACTTCAAATGTCATTGTCATATGATGAATTTAATTTTTGATGTGCATTGCGTAGTTTCAATTGTCAAATGATGAATTTAATTTAGATGTACCTTGCATAATATTAATTTCCATTGCCAAATGATGGAACATTGCATAATGTCAAATGATAGATTCAATTTAGTAATTTATTTTTAAATTTACATTGATGATTGCAAAAATGTCAAATGATAATTTTACTTCACAATAGTCTAATACGAAATGATGATCATATTTAGATTTGCATTTCATAATTAATAAGATCTACTATCTACTAATTTTGTTATTAACATATTGTTGGGATTTTATTTTTTTATTAAATTTTTAATAATTTTATAATTTTTATGGCTCTGACGTCCCCCGTTACCCCAAAATTTACCTAAATTTTGGGTTTGCTTATATACGTCCCCCTTGTGCGTATCCCCGCTCCTGCGTTTCCCAGTCCCGGAAACTCGGTGAAACATTGGTAATAAACCTTGATCCTACACATCGCTTGATAAATCTGGGTTTTAGATGAATCTATGTTCAACCATATGGGGCTGTAGAGTGAATCCAGTTTCTCTCGGTACAACTAAAACTTTGAAGCTTTAACCACTCTTTGGAAGGAATTCTAGCCTTCATTAAGGAATTTGCTACAGTAAAAAGTTAAAACTTGACCTTGACTTTAACGGTGTTTGGCATATTTTAAAATGGCGTATTCTTCGCCGGTCTCCAGTGGAAGAAACTTTACTTCGATCCACTCTCAAAGCTTATTTCCTTTAATTTTCTAACAGGGTCATGGATCATTGGTGAGGTTTTTTACTCTGATCCACTCTCAAAGATTATTTTACATTAAATTCCCTAATTGATAATGGAGCCTTGGTTCACTGGTAAAGTGAACAAAGAATTCAACCATCCACCAACGTTCCATTATCGCTGAGGTCTGTCCCAGACCAATGGCATGTCTCAAATAGTAAGATATTGGGAGCAACTCTGCAAATCCTAGGTGACTTTGGCGAAATAGTTAAAAGGAAGTCAGTGCAGCAGCTCAGTAATGATGCTAGGTACAAGTCCTAACCCTGGGCGTTGGCAGTAGCACCTAACAGAAAGAAATAAAGTGCAGTGCTCAACCTTAGACTGTTATTATTATTATTATTTATTCTTCTGAGTAAAATCACAGATCACAAAAATAGCATACATTTCGTAAATCGCATTGCGCTACGTACTTTGAAGCTCAGCATAAAGCTGAAATATACAGTGCAAAATGTTCAATTTAGGCTTAGCAAAAATTCTGCCACAGAATCTTCCTTTCGACGGCGGCCCTAGAATAAAAGAATACGAAAAAAAATTAAATAAAAACAGAATCGGCAAGCAACCAAGTGATACAAATTATTTTGAAAGATCAAAAATGAATAAATAAACACAACGGAGCAATCTACCTCCGCTTTAAAGATCATAGGCTCCAGGTAAGAAGACAGATCTTCGAAGTTAAGCATAGAGAAATTTCCCGGCCACTCGCCGGAAAGAACCTCTTCCGGCGTCTCTACCTGAACTTCCGCAGCGTCGCCAGAGGCAAACACGACAACACTAGCAGAAGAGGAAGAGCTTCTTCTCTTCTCCTTCATTCCCACGGACCAGCGTAAACCAGAGATCGAAAATGTCAATTTCCCAAGTAAAGCGGATCCGCAGTTGACGATCACGCCGTTCTCCCGCCTCCACGCGGGCGCTCGCCCCAGATGCGAGGCGACAAGATTCGAACCCTGGACGATACACGCAGCAGTCGACATAGATTCCGATTGGTAGGTAACTAATCTTCTTACTCTGTTTTCCGGCCAAATGCCCTGTAACCTGTTCGAGTTCCAGAGGTTTTGAAGTTCCAGAGATTTCGGGTTCGAGTTCCTGAAGTCGCCGATGAATTGCTTCCTCTACGGAGTTAAAATACCGAAAACAACTGATAGTCACGTTCTGTGGTTTCTTTCGAACGGATAAATTGTCATTTCATCCACGTGGCATGTACGAATATTGGGTATTAGCATTGTTTAAACGTTGTACATTTTGGGCATTTTTCCGGGATAGCGTATTTTCAGATCAATAGTCAATTGCAATCTCACGAAAAATGGTATTAATGGATTTCTATTAAAAAGATCAAATTGTAGAATAATTAGACTCCACAAAAATGTATCAGTGTTCTTAATACCTATTAAAAAGATCAAAATGTAAAATGTAAAACTCAACGAGGTGATTATCAGTTGGCACAGCATTTGCTTTGGATTGAAAATCGCTAACAATGTGCTACTTTAATTATAAAGTAATAATATTTTACATTTATATATTAATAAAATTAATTTGTTTATCATTAAAAAAATTCCTGTTTTTCCAACCGCTAGTTTGACTTCTCTGTATCTATCAAGATGAATCACACTGGGTCGAAAAAAGTTTTGTCTAATATGATGACAATGGAAAGATATCTGAAAAATTCCCATAGATCACAGAAACATGAATTCAAATAATAAAAAAATGCGCTACTAGCACAAACTTATGATTTGGTATGGGCTAAGACATCTTAAGACATTTTCAACTGGAGGTCGCACTTTAGTCTTCTTTGATTTAAAGATTGCAATCTTCAAAGAAGAAACCCAGGTTCTTAACCATTAGGTTTGTGTTTGATCCACTCATGTATTCATCGATTACAAAAATATTTAATATAATATTGCAACCACAAGTTCAACCAAATTCAAATTCAGCAACAACGTCAAGGTGATTTGGTATGGGCTAAGACAGTTAAAGACATTTTCAACTGGAGGTCTCACTTTAGTTTTCTTTGATTTAAAGATTGCAATCTTCAAGGAGGAAACCCAGGTTCTTAACCATTAGGTTTGTGTTTGATCCACTCATGTATTCATCGATTACAAAAATATTTAATATAATATTGCAACCACAAGTTCAACCAAATTCAGTAACTACGTCAAGGTGACTCCATTGCTCCAGAAAAAAAACCTTGTGAAAATTGAACCTCATCCATAGTGAAAAACTCCCACTTTAATCTGTGTTCTAAGGTAAATCAGTGGGCTGAGTTGTAATATAGTGATAAGTCTGTGTCGTTCGGTAGGTCAATGAGAGTTTCATTATTGGCCCCCAAGTTTTATTCATAGGGTAATATTGTTTTAATTTTAGTTTCATATATTTTTTAAACGTGAATAATATATTTTAAGAATTTCTTAACGAGTTGTTTTTAGTGTGATTTTTTGAAGATTTTTCTGATGGATTTTTTCGGTCTAATTTCTCTAAAATCCAGCAGGAATTCATTGAAAACAGAAGTTTGATGGGTAACCTTGCACAATCGAAGTGCTCTGGAGGTTTTTAGGGTGCTGAATCCATATATACAGTTAAAAAAAAACAGTTTAAATAACAGAAATCATGATTCAACCTCAAATTTTTTTTGCCAGATCCCAGCACCGGAAACTCCAAAAAGTTGCACTAAAAACAACTCCAATCCCTAATGGGGTGTTATTAGGTGGTGACAGGACTAGCCCCACTTTTTTTTCAAAAGAGAAAAATATTGCTTTTATTATAAGAGAAAGTACATGTGTATGGGAGATGTGATTCACCATTGCTATCCTGAAACAGAGAACAAAAAGACAAAATGCATACAGTCGATCCCTTAGCAAAGAATTGGAACAGGGGTTGCTCATTCGAGCTTACAACTTTGTTTTTGCCCGGTGCTGCTGAATAGATCAGAAAATGAAAAAAACAGCAGCTACAAAAATCAGCACTTAGGAATGCTGCAGAGGGCAAAATCAACAGAAAACAAGAGGAAAAACAGGGGAGACAGAGTATCCCAGCAAGTAGAGTGTTCTTTTTTAAATAGGAATGACACCTTCCCTGTCAGCATCCCAAGATCAAACTGGTTGAAAATAATCTGATCCAGGACAGAGCTGCAACCCTGTTTTGAAAGACGGTTGGCTTCACTGTTTTGAGTTCTACTGATGTGCTGAAAAGATAAATGATGAAAAACTGCCGATATAGCTTTGATGCAAGCCTTTTATGATTCGAGAGCAACAGAGAGTTTAAGGGAGCCCATGTTGTTTGCCCATTCAATAACTGAACTGACTTGGAGTCTCCAAAAACAGCGAGGAACCTGAGATCAAGCCAAATAGCACAGTGAAGGACTAGCCCCACTTGGGGCATGGAGGCAACTTCCCCGTGGGTTCACTCGTGGGAACATGGTTATGGAAGATGACCAGGATAGAAGCTCTCATTGTAGATTTGGGTCATCTATAATGCAATATCCAATTCCACCTCGTGCAGCATTAGCATTATGGTTGGAATAAGGATGGTAACACAAATGGCGCTAGCTCCACTTCTTAAATGGCTCACCCAAGAATTAGAAAATGGTGGAACAATAAAGTAATAAGAGTCGTTGAGCTCTACGATAGCAATGGCTCCATTTGCAAGTTTGCTTCCCACTAGTTCCACTTCCAAGTTTGGTTTCAAGTGTTTTTGTTGGTTTCTTGCTTTGTAGTGTCTTGTTATCTGGTTCAACCCACCATCCTGTAGGCAAAACCCTTGTGCAGCCAGTTACAATCATACGCAATGACCATAAAGGTTTCTATCTGATTTTTCTATTGGGGTGAGTGAATATTACACTAGCTTCAGCTCTTTTTCCCTGGTTGTTGGGTTTCCACTCTGCCATCACCTATTACTTCCCCTCTGCCGCTCCACAACTCCTGTCAATAACCCGCATCCTAGGACTGTGAATACTGGCAACAAAATGAGCTTCAAATTCAACAAAAGTGAGCTTAGGCAGCAAAGAAACAAGTTGTTGAGCAACCTTTGGCCCCAAAGGCTCCCCAATGCATTACTGGAGCCTGTAGGCAAAACCCATGTGCAGCGAGTTACAATCATACGCAATGATCGTAATGGTTTCTATCTGATTTTTCTATTGTGGTGAGTGAATATTACACTAGCTTCAGCTCTTTTCCCCTGGTTGTTGGGTTTCCTCTCTGCCATCACCTATTACTTCCCTTCCGTCACTCCACAACTCCTGTCAATCACCCGCATCCTAGGACTGTGAATACTGGCAACAAAATGAGCTTCAAATTCAACAAAAGTGAGCTTAGGCAGCAAATAAACAAGTTGTTGAGCAACCTTTGACCCCAAAGGCTCCCCAATGCATTACTGGAACCTGGAAAGATGCCACGAGGGCAACCTCTTCTTCCAACCATCGTTTCTCTACTACTGTTAAGGAAGAAGTTACCCAAAAAAGAACAAGACTCTCTAATAACCAAGTCGAGGCAAAATTCAAGGAATAGATCCTCAACACAGGATCCTCACAATCCAACGATATCAAAATTTTCAAGCTCACATAAGTTTACTAGCTGAAAAAAGCCTTCATAGTCCAAGTAGTGGAGGAATGGGGTCAACAGTAGCAAGATCTAACATACAAGATCTTTGACACAATTTACATAGTACTTCAAATTGACCTTACAGTGACACATCCAGAGGACAACAAGATCAACCTAATGGCAACCATTGAGCCTGCTCAAAATTTGAAGGTGACCCTCCAACCCCATCCTTAGTGATGAAGGTCCTGAGGAACAAGAGGATATTTAGTGCTGGCACACGTCCTCACGGGCTGGCCAAACATGCTCTCTTTTGGTAACTGTTTAGAGGGAAACCAGGGTTCTACTTTTGATTATGTCATTTATCTTTTAAGTTGCTTTTAATTGATATCTAGGCTATGAAGGTCAAGAACTGTCTTGCTGTCCAACAACATAAACACTTTTTTTTACCCATAGTCTTGGTTTTCCAAGAGGTAGGCCATAGTTAATCTCGTCTATACCTTATTTTGTAATATATTAATATAAATGTTAGTTAGATTACCACAAAAATAATGTATTTAAATTAGTGAAGGAGGTTTGGGAAATTGCCATCCATTTGGTTTACAATCAATAATATGACATATAATATACTATTTTGTGAAAGGTAAAGGTTCCTTTGAGATCCAAAGTTTATATCTCAATGGTCTCTCAAAACAAATCCTTGACTTGGGATGTGTTTTAGACACGATCAAAATGGTCCAGAGAGGTGTACTATTTGTAATTAAGAGGAACAATGAGACGTCCTCTTTGTAAGTAAGAGGGGCAAGAAATTGACCCTTATTGAACTCTTGTTTATATGTTGTTCTGCTATGGATAGAAATGGAAGCACTGACAGGATGTAGGGAAGGTTGCCATGGTATTGGAGTGGAAGAGGCATTAAAAATTTGGTTTCGGAATAAAGAGTAGAAAGCATTCATAACTCCAACATTTGCGGTGGCGTGAGATATTTCATTGGCTTTTCATGTAGACATTTTTCAACATAGATGCATGACATTATTCCAATGTGCATCCTTGATTAAAGCAACCTTTGGAAATTTTAAATTCCAACCAAATCTATTGAAGTTTAGAATTCCAAAAAAAAATCAAAGAGATGAGTTAGTGTCATGGGAGCTTCTTTGATTGAGCTAGGCAAGATAGAGGTTCGGTGTGTGGGTTTGGAGGATCCCTATATCTCGCTGATGATCATTTGTATAGGTTTCAGCAGGGAACAAAAAAATTAGGCTAAGCTGTGTGTGTTTTAAAGATTCTGAAATTGAGAGTGGATAAAGGGTGTCCCAAATTTGTAATTTATGGGGATTTTGAGATAACTCCAAATTGGATAAAAGGATTTGACTCTAGACCAGGGGAATTGACTCTGTACTGGGGAAAAGCATTAAAAATCTTTTTGCAAGCACATATTTTTCTCACTTAATTTTCAAGCAAATGAGCTTTCAAAAGTAGGCTTGCTAGCAGGACCCAATACTGATATCCTCACAGGGCGCCAATGAAGTAACATTCTCGTTGAATGTTAGCTGGTTATAGAAATCTAATCTTTTCCTTGAATGTTGTTGAATATGTAGCACTGTTTTTTTTTATGCCTATTCGGTAAAACAGTAAACGGTTCGCATTTTCAGTATTGATATGGAACGTTTTGATTATTTAGAATGGCAGAAAACATGTATAGTTGGTTTTGCAAGGATTTTTCTGGTGGATAACTGAGCACGTATGGACTCATGTTCGTTTTGTCATGTCTTTCTAATGATTTGTATTTAGGATTTTATTAGACAAGTCAGAATTTGCCTTTTCGCTTGGGAGCTTAAAAGATAGAAAAATGATGTTGTGGTCAGAAATGTTTAAAAAAAAAGTGTTTCCATTTAACATAGATGTTGTGGGTAGAAATATAATGTGTTTTCATCTAACAAATGTTGTGGTAGAAATATATATTTTTTTTATAATTTAACATGAAAGAATTAATACATGATATGAAATTAGATAATAAAATATTAACAAACAATACATCTTAAAAAAATTTATATAAATCCATTGCTTGGTAGAACCGAGTTTAATATAAATCTACACTAATCCATACTCTCATCTATGCTGGGCTGAAGACTGCAACTGGCTTCTCTCAGTATAATTGAAATTTTACAACTTTTAACCTTCTTTAAAAGGAAGTCCTAATTTACGCCAAATTTACTTGCTACAGTAAAAACCTGACCTTCACTTTGACAGTGCTTGGCAAGTCTTAAAGTGACCTGCAATATTCTTCACGGGTCTCCTATGTAAGAAACTTTACTTCGATCCACTCTCATAGCTTATTTTCCTTTAATTTTTCTAACGGGATCTTGACTCTTGATTCACTGGTTAACTTTACAGCTTTTAGCATTCTTTCGTAGAAGTGCTAACCTTCATTGAGAAAACTGCTACAGTTAAACCTGACCATAACTTTGACAGTGAATTTTAATCTCCACAGGTTTCCTGTGTAAGAAACTTTACTTCGATTTATTTTCCTTTAATTTTCTAACAGGGCCTTGGTTCATTGGTAAGGCTTTTTTACTCCGACCCACTCGGTAGTACCTAACAGAAAGAAATTCAGTGCAACGCTCAGGCTTAAAAAGTATTATTATCATAACAGAAGAAATGCTTTGCCTAGGTGTGGCAGTAGCACCTAACAGAAAGAAATTCAGTGCAAAGCTCAGCCTTACAAAGTGTTATTATTATTATTGGTTCTTCTAACTAATCACAGATTACAAAAATCGCATTCAGTGCAAAGCTCAGCCTTACAAAGTGTTATTATTATTATAGGTTCTTCTAACTAATCACAGATTACAAAAATCGCATATGTTTACTAGACATGCTGTGAAAGAGCAATGATTCTGACTACAAGCCTTAGGTGACTCTGGCAAAATAGTTAGCCCTAGGTGTTAGCAGCGGTACTGAATAGAAAGAAAGTAAGTGCAGCGCTCAGTAAGGAAACGAGGTGCAAGTCCTAGGTGACTTTGGCGAACTTTGGCGAAATAGTTAGGCGTTTGGCAGTAGTACCTGACATAAAAAAAATCAGTGCAGCGCTTAACCTTACAAAGTGTTATTATTATATTTTATTCTTCTAACTAATCATAGATTACTCCCTAATGGGATGAGATAACATTACCACGTGGCTCCTTGTGGCCCATATCTGTAGTCATGCGGCAAGTGGAAGGGGGACCGGCCCCCCAGTCCCCTCACTTCATTAAGCAATCATAGGTGAGTAATGGCGAGCGTGTGAAACAGCCCAGCACCTCATCAAGTGTGGGAGAAGTTCTAAGGCCATGGTGGGGAATTGGAATGGGCATTCGTGTTGAGGTGGTGGTTCAGCCTCATGCGTTTGAGTGGTTTTATGCGCAGCATTGAACGCAGAGGCCTCTAGCCTTTTGTGTTTGACAGGTATTTGAAGCGTTATCTCTCCGAGTTCGAGCAAGGCTTTCTGGTCCTGTGTCTATCCCTAGAAGGGTTCCCCAGGCTTTTTTGGTCTACTACAATGCGGATTGAGGTAACAATAACCATCCATTTTTTCTGGTTCAATTTGAATTTGGAAGGTGTGGGATTATGGTTCTATGGTGGGTGCAAAAAGTGGGTTAGTGGGTTTGTGGGCGAAGTCTCTGGTGGCTTGAGTTGAGTCGTAGCATGTGGCTCTTGTGGTTTTCGAGACATATCGAGGGAAGGAGAGCTACTCTCCTACAATTCACTGGGTTTGACTGTCGAAGTACTCAGTGAGAAGGTTGTTGGTGTGCTTTGGATGGAGTGGGGATCATCTTGACCACTTTGAGCCTGGAATTTGACCACCTTGGCGCTCTATCCAGCCACTTCCGTAGTGGAATCGATTAGTGGAGTGGCGAAGGGTGGTGGGAAGCAATGTGTTGCTTCTGGAGAGGTATTGGCAGTTCACATTCTTGCTCGGGTGATGGGAGGGTTCGGATTTCGGAGAGGAGGCGATGGTGGTTCGAGGCAGAGCTCGCCTAGTCAGTGGGTGGTCGCTCCTGCATTCCTGTTTCTAGTGACTTTTGTGGTTGTAATATTCCTAATTAGCACAAGCTAATAGGAATGTACAATTTTGTTTCTTTTTCTTGTTGCAAGAATAAAATTGTAAAGGAGGATAAAATAAACTCCTAAAACAGCAAAATAAATCAATGTCCATGTGCACAAGGCTAAATTTGGGCTGCCTAAATGTTAAATTTGGACAACTAGGTCCAAACTCCATGTTGTGATGCTCAGATTAAGAGGCTAATATTTTTGTTGGATTCCTCTTTCGGAGAGGTGTAAAATCCATATAAAATATATCTTAATCCGATGAGTAGAACATTTATTTTGAATTTATTATTTATAATAAATTATATGTGTAGGTCGGCCTTAAGGTTTTACACCCCCAGCAGATGTGTCACACACCCCAATGATGGATATAAATACAGGCAAAGTTGGAGAGCTTTTCACAACAACTCAACACACATCTTCTTCACTCATCTGATTTAGTACGAGCTCCTTGGAGGACAAGTCCTACATTTGCAAGATGTACTCTATGTACCAAAATTGAAGAAGAACCTTGTGTCTGTATCAGCCATGGAAGACAAAGGGTTCAATGTAACATTCTCTGATGGAAAGGTGCTCATGTGGAAGAAGAGCTTCAAGGAAGCTATCTCGATTGGTTTTAGAGTTGGCACACTCTACCAAGTTGTGATACTATCCGACAAACCGAACTATGGCACCGAAGGTTTGGACACCTTCATTACAAGGCCCTTCCCGAAGCAAGGAAGGTGGTGACAGGGATGCCTGACTTTGGAAATAATCATGAAGGTGTATGTAAGAGCTGTGCTGAAGGAAAACATACAAGGGGACCTTTCCCCTCAAGTGTCACAAAGACATCTGATATATTGCAACTGGTCCATTCTGATCTATCTGGTATGTTGCCCGTGACATCCCTGGGGGGTTGTTCTTACTACATGACATTTACTGATGACTTCTCTCGCAAAACTTGGATATACTTCTTGAAGAAGAAGGATGAGGCTTTCATGTGGTTCCGTACCTTCAAAGCCTTTGTGGAAAATATGATCGGAAAGAAGATCAAGATTTTGAGGACCGACAATGGCACTGAATATGAGTCAAATGAGTTCAAAGACTTTTGCAGAGAAGCTGGCATTAAGAGGGAGACTACCACTGCATATACTCCTGAGCAGAATGGTGTTGCTGAACGCAAGAATATGACTATTGTGGAAGCTGCCCGTGCCATGCTATGTGACCAGGGTCTACCGAAGTTTCTGTGGGGAGAAGCTGCAAATACTGCTGTGTACATTCAAAACCGATGCCCTCATTCCGCTCTGGACTCCAAAACTCCCGAAGAGGTTTTCACTGGTAAGAAACCTGATGTCTCACATTTTAGAATTTTTGGATGTCTTGTTTATTTTCATGTGCCGAAAGAAAAGAGAAGTAAGCTGGATGCTTCTGGGAAGAAAGGAATGTTTGTGGGCTACAGTGAGACTTCTAAGGCCTATAGAGTCTATGTACTTGGTCAAAGGGAAGTAGAGATAAGCCATGATGTCACTTTTGACGAAGATGCTTCCCTGAAGAAAGTAGTAGATCTTCCAAGATCTGAAGAAAATCATGAAGAAAGGCCTGGAAATCAAGAAGAACCGCAGGATGAGACAATGCCTGATATTGAAGGACCAATGGACCCTATTGATCCATCTCCTTCACTGGGAAAGAGACCATCATGGCTCGGGGACACCCTCGAAGATGCTGAGGGTCATGCTGCCCCAAGGGGGACATTCTGAGAAAGCAAGAAGCCGTGTAGATACCAAGGGTATCTAGCTGCCATGAGTACTATTGTACAATCTGAACCTGGATCTTTTGAGGAAGCCGTAAAGCATCAAGTCTGGAAGGATGCTATGCACGAAGAATATGAGTCCATAATGAAGAATGATGTATGGGATGTGGTCCCGAGGCCGAAGGACAAATCAGTTGTCACCGTGAAATGGCTCTACAAGATCAAACATGGATCTGATGGGAGTGCTGAAAAATTCAAGGCAAGATTTGTTGCCCGTGGCTTCTCTCAAAAGGAAGGAATAGACTATGATGACATATTTGCACCTGTGGCACGATATACCACCATTCGATCAATCATAGCTCTTGCTGCTACGCAAGGATGGAGTCTTCATCAGATGGATGTTAAGACCGCTTTTCTGCATGGTGCAATAAAAGAAGAGGTGTATGTAGAACAACCTCTGGGATTTGAAATTCAGGATCGAGACACTCATGTCTGCAGGTTGAAGAAAGCCCTCTATGGGTTAAAGCAAGCACCCAGAGTTTGGTACGAGAGGATGGATAGTTACTTGATGAAGCTGGGCTTCACTCGAAGTAATGCTGATCCGAACCTTTACTTCAAGGTTGTACAGGGGAAGCCTCTCATTCTAGTGCTATATGTGGATGACCTCTTCCTAACAGGTGCTGACCCTCTCATTCATCAATGTAAGAGGGAGCTCGCTGCTGAGTTCGAGATGAAGGACCTAGGACTGATGCACTACTTCCTAGGCCTGGAGGTCTGGCAAAGACCTGGATAGATTTTCCTTTCTCAAGGAAAATACATTGTGAAACTTCTAGAGAGATTTGGTATGGTGAACTGCAAGTCCGTGTCAACACCGATGGAACTCAACTTCAAGAAGTTGAGTGGCAGCGCTGCTGGGCCTATCTTGGCCAATCCTACTGAGTATCGTCAACTCATAGGAGCTTTGATGTTCTTAGTGAACACTCGACCAGATATATGTTTTGCAGTGAACACTTTGAGTCAACAAATGGTTGAGCCTCATCACTTTCACTGGGTTGGTGCCAAGAATCTTTTGAGATATCTTCGGGGGACGATAAACCATGGGCTGAGATACACTGCCAAGAGTGTGACACTCCGTGGATATACTGATGTTGATTGGGCTAGCAGTGTGGTGGATCGTAAGAGCACATCGGGATGCTGCTTCAATCTTGGTTCTGCTTCGATCTCATGGATGAGCAGGAAGCAGAAGTCGGTGGCTTTGAGCACCGCTGAGGCCGAATACATTGCAGCAAGTATGGCCTGTTGTGAAGCAATTTGGTTGCGAAAGCTCTTTAGTGAGCTGTTTGGACATGTGCTAGATACCACTGTGATACTCTGTGATAACCAGAGTGGGATTCGTATGACTGAGAATCCTGTGTTCCACGACCGATCCAAGCATATTGATATCGGGTACCACTTTATCCGGGATATGGTACAGCGAGGCGCCGTAAGGCTCGATCATATAGGAACTGATGAGCAGGTCGCGGATATTCTCACTAAGCCCCTGGGGAAGGTCAAGTTCCTAACCTTCCGTGAGAATCTTGGTATCGTGGAACGACCCTATGATGTGGGTCTTGTTGGACGATGAGCTCTGGGAGCTCTGGGGGGCTTTGGGGACAGCTTCTCGGAGCTATGAGCAACCACAAGGCTAGGCTTGCCGACCTTGGTGGTGTGCTTGGACCCCACCGTTGTGATTTTGAGTTGGTTCACCTCTCATTTTCTGTGCCCAGTATGCATCCTACCCATTGAGTTCAGGGCTCATGGGAAGTACCTCTCATTTGGCCAATGAGGTGGGAAAAGCTAGAGACTAGTAGCAAATACTGATGGACGCATCAGAGATTGCCGTACTCTCTATCTAGGATGGCATGGTCCAACCACTTGATCTGAGATCAAGTATAGTGAGGTTTCGGACCTCCACCTGACTTCGGGTCAGATGAACCAACTTCGGGTTGGTTGGAGACTCTTTGAGTCTGATAGAGGTTTCGGACTTCTGGGCTGATTTTGTCAGCCGGGGGATGATGTCTTTGTGACTGACCCACTTTTGTTCTAAAATAAAGAGGCCAGCAAAGCAAGTTACGGCGGGATGACGCACGATGTTTGATTGCACTGATGGATGGAGTTCTCCCTAGTTGAGAGGGAGTGTTAAATTTGGACAACTAGGTCCAAACTCCATGTTGTGATGCTCAGTTTAAGTGGCTAATATTTTTGTTGGATCCTCTTTCAGAGAGGTGTAAAATCCATATAAAATATATCTTAATCCGATGAGCAGAACATTTATTTTGAATTTATTATTTATAATAAATTATATGTGCAGGTCGGCCTTAAGGTTTTACACCCCCAGCAGATGTGTCACACACCCCAAATGATGGATATAAATACAGGCAAAGTTGGAGAGCATTTCACAACAACTCAACACACATCTTCTTCACTCATCTGATTTAGTACGAGCTCCTTGGAGGACAATTCCAGCCCACACGTGTGAAGAAGAAGGACGAAAATGTACGGCCAAGAGGAAGGACGAATTTCTGCAGCTAGGGTTTTGAAGGAAGTTTGACCAGCGTTGACTTTGGTCAATGCATGGTCCAAAAGGGCTGAATTTTGTTGGAGAATTCGATTTTGAGAGGCCGTACACATTGGCACAGAAATCGAGGTCAAAAGGTTGACCGAACTGTTGCTGCGTTGACTTTTAGCTTGCTGCCATGCGTTGACTTTTCTGGACAGCGTTGACTTTTCTGGAGTTGACTTGAGTTGACTCGGTAGCTGATTTGAGGATTGTTGTGACACATTCTGGGTTGGCTGATCAAGGAGACTTTGCTGGTTGAAGCATCCTGTTGACCGCCGTAACGCACCATCACATTTTTCTGTTTCTGGTTTGTCTTCTATAAGATCCACTAATATGTTCTATAAGCATTTTACTTAACCATTTGTGTGATAGCTGTAATAAAAGTAAAGTTGCATCAAGCATAGAACATCTACAAAAATTTACACTAAATAACACCCCCTTATGTGTGAAAGGGATTGTGACAATTGACTGGGTCAACAGGACCAAATCCACAGCGCTATCCAGATGCAATGTACCTCCTAGATGCACAGCGCAGATCTAGTTGGAGGCTACACATGTGAAAGGAGCTAAACCTTTGAGGTGGTTTAGGGTTTTGCAAGGCTTTCATCTTATAAAAGAAAGAGGGGAACAACAGAAGAAGGTTGTTGAACATATTATCTTGAAAGGATTTGTCTGTTTAGACACTTCTCATTCTCTAGTTGTTTAGCTGAGAATAGTGTTTTTTAGCACTTGGGTGTTCCTGATCAGGAATCCCACCTTTTTCCTTGAGAGACCTCTTGGAAGAGTCTTGCATTTCTTGTCCACTATCAGGCATTTGGCCAAGCTTCTACTTCCAACTACAACGCAGATCCTGTTGAGGGTTTGGTTGTCTTTGTAAGCTGCAGCAAGTGGAGGCTAGATCTGTTCAGATCTAAGCCATTCTAGTGCCTCTTCTCACTGGAAAAGTCTTCTATCCCAATGGCAAGAGTGTATTGGATCATCAGAACTCCAAATCCATACCTTGGCACCAGGCCAAACTGTTCATCAAGTCTACAGCGCAACTTGTCTTCCAGGACTGCGTTATCTGCAAGAGGAAAGTTGCAAGGAGTTTTGGCAACATTTGAGGAGTGATCTCTAGTGATGAGAATTTGTCTCTCACTGTGGTGATCCATGGATCTCTGTTCTTATCCATATCATATTCAGATTTGATCCGAATACCCCTGTATAAGCTTCAGGAATTCTGCAGATCTGCTGCATGAGATCTCAGATCTACTCCATATGCTTCATGTTTTGATGAAAACCCCAAGGGGTATGTAGAATAGAGACAGTCTAGTGTACAAATCTGATATAAATCTAATTTTTTGTACACAGATCTGTTCTAGATCTGAGTTGTAACCTACAGCTGTTGTATGCTCATAAAAATAACGCTATCAAGGCTTTGCAGTGAAATATATTGTTGCAACACCTCTTTTAGAGGGTTTTTCTCATGAAAGTATTTTTCTCATGAAAGTCTTCCATCTTCTCTTGTACATGGATTGGGCCACATTGTAAATCTAATTTACCATTGTAAAAGCTATTTTTGAGTTATCATATTGGTCTCTTACTACTGTCATCTAAAATTGCGTTATTTTCTGGGCAGTGTTACTTTGTGTCACTGCAGCGCCTTCTTTCGGCAGTTTTCAAGCCTTACTAGGTGTGGGAGATCTGTTTAACCCACCTAGTTTGATTTGTTTCTGATCTCCTCTTGGAATTGGGTCTTAGATTATCATATCTAAGGGATCCAAGGGCTGATTTCCAGTGTTGTAGCGTACATTCCTGAAAAATGCGTTTTTCAGGCATGCCTTGCTAGCAATCCCTATTTGAGGATATTACAGTGGTATCAGAGTAACTATCTTGGCACAGCCTGTGCTTTGCTTATTGAAGAGCCAATATGTGTTTTCATGGAAAGAAAAAATTGATGAAAAAGTGTGGTTACACCGAAGACACAGAAGTAAAGGGTCCAAACCCTTTATCTAGAAGTTTGCAGAGAGGAGTTCTCAAAAACTCTTTCTCAAGCTATGCATGAATTGAAAGAAGAAATCCAGGGGATGAAGAGGGAAGGACATGCAGATCCCTCAGAAGGATTCTTACATCAAGAAAGCCCCAGTACTTCTTACTATGTGTGTGAGCATTCAGCTACACAACCTGATCTGCAACGTTGGAGCATGCCTACTTTCTTGTCAAAGAAAGAAGGAAAATGAGGCACACCAAAGGAGGAATCTCTTGGTGATTATCTCCAAGAATATGAGTCTCTATTGGAGAGATTCAAAATGCATCTCAGTTTCCCAGAGTTCTGTCAACTCAAAGAAGAAAGATCCAGCAGCTACATTAGAAGAAAAGGGTGCATGCAGCACACTTTGGGTAGATTCTCTCTACCTATTTTTGATGGATCGCCTAAAGACTTAGCCAAGTCTTGGGTAAGGAAGCTTGACACCTACTTTCAACTGCATCAAATGTCAGAAGGAGAAGCCTTGAAAGTAGCAGCGCTGCATCTTCAAGGAAAGGCTTATGCTTGGTGGCTATTTGAGTCCTCTTCCTTGAAAGGGATAAATATCTCTTCTTATGCAAAGTTCACTAGAGGATTAGTGAAAAGATTTGATGTAAGACATTCTGAGACTTCTTGGGGAGAACAAATCAAGCCCAAGGAATTTGAAACTGTGCATGAGTTGGAAGAATACATAAAGCCAACTCCATTCCTGAACATTGTTGAAAGGGTTGATGATCTGCTGCATGATTTGCCAAAGGCAAAAGGCCCACTTCAGCAAGAACTCTCTTCTCAAGGAGAAGACATGAGGGTTCCTTCTTCACTAAGAGATCAAGAAAAAAGATCTCTTGATGATGAAGCATTCTCCAATGATAAGGAGAAGGGAGAGAAAGAACAGAGAAGATCCTCCAGCGCTGTGACAGCAGGAGGATATCTATTTTCATTTGGAGATGGAGATGAAGCAATGGCTTCCACTAGAAGGGTTCTTGCATCTTTGCAAGGAGTTCCTAAGGATCTTCCATGTGGAGGACATGAGCAACATGTGTCTATGCAAAAAGACAATGAGACAGAACAAAGGAGGGATCACAAAGCTGATCCACTATCAAAAGATGGGGCAAATGCTCCAACCAGAGGCACTCTTACACCACTAAGAGAGGTCTCCAATTTTCATGAGTCTTCCCCACATGAAACAGAGTTGAAATTGCGTAGTGGAAGCAGGGACATGAGGATCTCATCCATCATGCATATTAGAATGATCCCTGAAATCTCTTTATCTAGTGGTAAACCACTTGGGAGACCACCTGATTCAGATTTTGTGAGGAAGATCTCACAACTTGCTGCTCCAAACTTAGATCCAGGAGGGTTTGGAGCACTTGAAGACAAAGCTACAGCGTTGGGAGACTTGGGGAGACTTGGGTAACCTCAAGTAGGAGGGAAATCTTTTCCCCCTGTCATCATCACCCACTCTCCTTTCTGATCCTGCGCTGTGGGAGGAGAAGAAGGGAAGGAACAACCTTCCAACACACACCATTGGCATAGGAGATGTCAAGGGAAGGAACAGCAACATGACAGATACTTTGGTTGATGCATCATCAACGTTGTAATTGTTGAGCAACGTAGATCTGTATTGGAGATCTCAACTGTTAGTGGATTATTCCAAAGATCTTCACACATGTATGATACTTAATAACCAATTGCATGAAGAGGGCTACTTAATCCAAGGAGAAGTCATCTATCATCATGGTAGAATCTTTTTGTCTAGAGCTTCTAAGCTCAAGCATAAGATACTACAAGAAGCACACAAAGAGTTCTGTTTCAGCCACATGTATTCCATGAGGATCTACAACATCATCATGAGGAGCTTTGATTGGGAAGGCTTGAAAGAGGAACTATATCAGCATTTTCAAAGATGCATGAGCTATGTGGAGTTGGGGCAGCCATGGGACTCTATGCAAGAGTCATTTCAGCCATCTCTCCCTTCTTTGGAAAGGGGAGAAAGATCCATGCACAACTCCATGTTTATGAGAGACTTTGTTGGTAAAGGATATGTTCATGTAAAGCAAGTTTATTTTTCTGATTGTACATGTTCTTTTACCATTTGTATGCAGGCCATGACTCCTAAAAGGAGCAATGTATCATGTAAATCTCACGGCAATTGTTGGGCCACTAAAATTCCTGAATTTGGCCACTCCCTTGATGTGCAAAGGGAGATTTACTTTCATGATGGGTGCTTCCCAAAAGCACCAAACATACCTCTCACCTTCAGCAATAGTGAGATGACTTGGAAGCAAGTAAGTGGTGGGAAAACCACTTACCATATCTAGATCTGATGCAGGCAGGAGATGTTCTGCGTTGGTTCCACATGTGGGACTATGAACCACCTCCATATGCAGAAATTTTTGTTTGTATGTACATTGTTTTGATTCCCTATATGGATGATGTACTTGTACTTTTCATAGGGATGTATGAAGGAAGGAGGGAAGGAATGCATGAGCCATATGGAATGGCTACTCCCCATGTACTTTATGTCTCGTATTTCAGGAAGAACATTAGGAAAACCATGTTTGTTTCCTATGATCCATTGTCTTCTTATGTGATGAACTATTTGTGTCTCATGAGAACCTTGGTGGAACAAGTCATGGAGGGATGGTTTGGTGAACACTTGGCACAGGGAGGAAGATTAACTCATGCTTGTGTCACCAATGGAAGAGGAGATGAGTTGCAGCACTCATCTTATCAGTTTCTTGAGGATAAACAACATTTTGGAGGGGAGGACTGTAATATTCCTAATTAGCACAAGCTAATAGGAATGTACAATTTTGTTTCTTTTACTTGTTGCAAGAATAAAATTGTAAAGAAGGATAAAATAAACTCCTAAAACAACAAAATAAATCAATGCCCATGTGAACAAGGCTAAATCTGGGTTGCTTAAATAAAAACCCCTACGTGTGAAAGGGATTGTGACAATTAACTGGGTCAATAGCACCAAATCCACAACGTTGTCCAGATGCAATGTACCTCCTAGATGCACAACGCAGATCTAGTTGGAGGCTACACATGCGAAAGGAGTTAAACCTTAGAGGTGGTTTAGGGTTTTGCAAGGCTTTCATCCTATAAAAGAAAGAGGAGAACAGCAGAAGAAGGTTGTTGAACATATTATCTTGAAAGGATTTGTCCGTTTAGACACTTCTCATTCTCTAGCTGTTTAGCTGAGAATAGTGTTGTTTAGCACTTGGGTGTTCCTAATCGAGAATCCCACCTCTTTCCTTGAGAGACCTCTTGGAAAAGTCTTGCATTTCTTGTCCACTATCAAGCATTTGGCGAAGCTTCTACTTCCAACTACAACGCAGATCCTGTTGAGGGTTTGGTTGTCTTTATAAGCTACAACAAGTGGAGGCTAGATCTGTTCAGATCTAAGCCATTCTAGTGCCTCTTCTCACTTAGAGAGTCTTCTATCCCATTGGCAAGAGTGTATTGGATCATCATAGCTCCAGATCCATACCTTGGCACCAGGCCAAACTGTTCATCAAGTCTACAACGCAACTTGTCTTCCAGGACTGCGTTATCTGCAAGAGGAAAGTTGCAAGGAGTTTTGGCAACATTTGAGGAGTGATCTCTAGTGATGAGAATTTGTCTCTCACTGTGGTGATTCATGGATCTCTGTTCTTATCCATGTCATATTCAGATCTGATCTGAATACTCCTGTATAAGCTTCAGGAATTCTGCAGATTTGCTGCATGAAATCTCAGATCTACTCCATATGCTTCATGTTTTGCTGAAAACCCCAAGGGGTATGTAGAATAGAGACAATCTAGTGTGCAGATCTGATATAGATCTAATATTTTGTACACAAATCTGTTCTAAATCTGAGTTGTAACCTACAGCTGCTGTATGCTCATAAAAATAACGCTGTCAAGGCCTTGCAGTGAAATATATTGTTGCAGCACCTCTTTTAAAGGGTTTTTCTCATGAAAGTCTTCCATCTTCTCTTGTACATGGATTGGGCCACATTGTAAATATGATTTACCATTGTATAAGCTATTTTTGAGCTATCATATTGGTCTCTTACTACTGTCACCTAAAACTGCGTTATTTTCTAGGCAGTGTTACTTTGTGTTACTGTAGTCCCTTCTTTGGGCAGTTTTCAAGCCTTACTGGGTGTGGGAGATCTGTTTAACCCACCTAGTTTGATTTGTTTCTGATCTCCTCTTGGAATTGGGTCTTAGATTATCAGATCTAAGGGATCCAAGGGCTGATTTCCAGTGTTGTAGCATACATTCCTGAAAAATGCGTTTTTCAGGCATGTCTTGCTAGTAGTCCCTATTTGGGGATATTACAGTGGTATCACAGGCCCCTTCAAGATGAGGCCATCCCCGCGTCGTGGTCAGTCTTCGCTCCTTGCGAAGCATAGCCCGGTGGGACGTGAAGACCCAAAATTGGCCATACCACCAGTGAATTCGGGGCAGGAGAGTGTTGGGTAGTGTCAGGGAGGCAAGGATGCAAATCATTCTAGGCGGCCAGGAGCTGGTTCGCGAGGGGGACGCAGAGGGGCACAAAGGTAGCGGGCAAGCGACAAGAAAAGGTAGGCGACCTCCGCAGGCCCATAAGCGAGGAGGACCGAAGCGTGGTGGGAAGAGAAGTCATGGGTCTAGCAAATGCTTGGAAACTGACCAGCAGGAAATTCAGCATTGTTGCCTCAAAAATTGCCGAGAATTAATCCAGACTTTACTAGATCGGATGGAGAGAGCCTTTAATAGATCAGATGGAGACAGTTGAGAGAATCAAAAGGGAGGAACATGAAGAGCTAGTAGCCACCCTGGACAGGGTGCACTACTTCCAGTGCCAAGTTTGCAAGCGAATGGTGGTGGTTTGGCATGGCCAGAAGCTGCTCTCTGAAAAGGTGGAAAAGTTGGAAAGGTGGAAATGCTGGAGATCGTTCTAGGTGGCTAGGAGCTGGTGCGCGAGGGGGACGCAGAGGGGCGTGGTGGTGGCGGGTAGGCGACGAGGAAACGTGGACAACCTCCACAGGCCCATAGGCGAGGAGGACCGAAGCGTGGGGGGAAGAGAAGTCGTGGTATAGCAGAGGATTGGAAACTAACCAGCAGGAAATTCAGCATTGTTGCCTCGAGAATTGCAGAGAATTAATCCAGCCTTTACTAGATCCGATGGAGAGCCTTTACTAGATCCGATGGAGAGAGCCTTCAATAGATCGGATGGAGACAGTTGAGAGAATCAAAAGGGAGGAACAAAAGAGCTGGTAGCCACCCTGGACAGAATGCACTACTTATAAGCCAAGATTGCGAGCGAGTGGTGGTGGTTTGGCATGGCCAGAACCTGCTCTCCAAAAAGGTGGAAAAGCTGGAGTCATGGATGGCTCACTTCGAAGGGCATGTCCAATGTGCCTTCCGTCCACAACCTCGAGTAGGGACAACCCAAGATAACCCAGCGTCCTATCACTTCTGATAAATAGTGCATGATCATAAGTGCCCTCTTGGTATTACTTGTTTTTTGGAGTCACTGGCCCTCTATGTCTCTAGCATCATTTTTTGTATTTTGCACACGGTTAACAACAAACCTGATCAAGTGGTCTCACCTGTTTTCCACCTGTTTTTTGAAACTTAACGCCAGTTAAATAGAATATTGATTTAAACAAAACAAAAAACAAAAAAAAACTAATCATAGATTACAAAAATTGCATATATTTCTTAAATATCATTACAGTGTATTACACTATACACTGTGAAGCTCAGCATGAAACTGAAAAATACATTTCAAAACGTTTAATTTAGGCTTCGCAGAATTCGAAAACAGAATATTCGTCTCCATGGCGGCCCTAAAATAAAAGAATGTGAAAAAAAAACACAGAGATGGCGAGCAACTTAGAGATACCAATTATTTTAAAAGATCAATTATAGAAATAAGATCTTTAGAAACGATGGAGAGCAAGAGATTTAGATAAATGAGGATGATGGAGCAATTTACCTCCTCTTTAAAGATCATTGGCTCTAGGTAAGAAGACAGATCTTCATAGTTGAGCATGGAGAAGTTTCCCGGCCACTCGCCGGAAAGAACCTCTTCAGGCGTCTCTACCTGCACTTCAGCAGCGTCGCCGGACGCGAGCACGACAACACTAGCAGAAGAAGAGGACGAGTTTTTTCTCTTCCCCTTCATTTCCGCAGACAAGCGGAAACCAGAAGTCGGAAATGTCAATTTTCCAAGAAAAGCAGATCTGCAATTGACGATCACGCCGTTATTTAGCCTCCATTCCGGCGCCCGCCCCAGATGCGAGGCGACAAGGTTCGAACCCTGGACGATACCCGCAGCAGTCGACATAGATTCCGAGCGTTAGGTAACTACTTTCCTCACTCTTTTCTACGGCTAAACGACCCTGTAACCTGTTCGAGTTCCAGAGGTTTCAAGTTCGAGTTCCTTTCTCGAAGATGAGGTGCTTCTTCTTCAGAGTTGCAATACCAAAAACAACTGATACTCACGTTCCGTCGCTCCTTTCGAACGGAAAAATTTTCATTCAATCCAGGTGGCATGTAAGGAGTATGGGGAATATTTATGTACGATTGGCGCGGCCCACAATGCTAATGACATTTGAAAAATGATTTGTTTGGGTTGAAGTATGGATTAGAACGGGCTACATACTGTCAGCTGATTTCTGTACTATAGCGATGATTAATCTGTGTCCTCGGGTAAATCAGTGGGCCGAGTTGTACTGTAACGATAAATCTGTGATGTAAGCCAGTGGTAGTTTTCATTATTGGTCTAACTCACAAGGTAGGTATGGTGTTTTAACTCTAATCTGATATTTTATAATTTAAATTTTTCTTTGACCTTAATGAATCAGTAACCTATTTTGTAAAATATTAACAATGTATTTTTAATAATATCTAGGGTTTTGTTGTCTTGGGTCTTGGTTAAACAATGATGAGGGTTGTTGTTATAGCACTCATCACAGGTTCAATTTCCTTTTCTAGTCTTGCGGTGATGTTTAAATGAAAGGTACTACCAAATTTCTTTTTTTTTAAGTATTTTATAATAAAAGATATGACATAATCTATGTAGGGTAAAGTTTAAATGTTTATATTTTAGTTTTTTTTATTGAAATTTAGTCATGAGATCATATATTTTTATTGTGTAAATTGTATTTTTGAATGTATAAATGGATTCAACATCTTTAAAAAAATGAGCATTAGGATTGTATAGATTCAACCACTCAAATTTACAATTTTTAGAAATTCTAGCAGGATTTCTAGCAAAATTGATTGGAAAATATACCTAGAAAAAATCCAAAACATGGAACATTTAGATTACGCTTCTCATGTGGTGTTATGGTTGCAACAAGGATGTGGGCTCAAATGACTCACTTGAGAAGTAAAAGATACTAGAACATTGAAGGAACATAAGTCATTGGGCTTTACAACAACATTGGTTCCACTTCAAGTGTTGGTCCCCTTGGCTCGACTTTGAGCTTTTTTGCTAGTTTCTTGGTGTGGAATGCCTTATTATCTTTTTCAACGCACCATCAAATTAGGATTTAGAAACCTTGTTTGTAGCTATTTGAAATCCTTTGTGTTGGTCATAAAGGTTTATGTTTGATTTTCCTATTGAGGTGGGTGAATATTACCCTGGCCTCGGCGCTTTTCCCCTAATTGTTGCATCTCTCCTCTACTCATTACCACTACTTCACCTTTTTTATTCATGTCAAGTTTATATGCCCTAAGATGTTGAATATTGGCAATGAAATAAGCCTAAAATCTAGCAAAAGTGGGCTTAAGCAAGGGCCCAAACAAGTTATTCAACAACCTTTGCCCTAAAAACTCCCCAAACACATTAGAGCTAGACAAATGCCATGAAGGAAACCTCTAATTCCCACCAGCATTTGTCCACTACTATTAGGGAAGTGGTCGCCCATATGGAGAACTTAGCTATCCAAAAACCGACGAGAGTCTCTGATAACCAAGTTGAGGTAGAACTAAGGGAACAAATCCCAAACATAATGTTCTAATAATATAGAGCTATCAAAATTTTCAATCTTATAAAACTATATTCTCTGAATAAAGCCTTCATATTTTAGGTAATAAAGTAACAATGTCAACGACAACAAGCTATTCTTAATGGACAAGAAGTTTGCCATAGTTTACAAAGTAGTGTTTCACAATGACATTATAGTGACCCACCAGAGGACAACAGAAACAACGTAATGACAACAACTATGCTTGTGTAAGAATTTGAGGGCACCCCCTCCAACCCCATTCTCAGTGATGAAGGTCTCAAGGAACAAGAGAATACTTAGTTTTGGCAAAAGTATGCACTTGTCCTCATGGGTTAGCTAATTATCTTTTGTTTTGGTAGTTGTTTCAAGTGGAACAAAGATTATCCTTTTGATTATATCATTTATATTTTATGTTGCTTTCAGTAGATATCTAGAGTATATTATTTTTAAGGATATGAAAATAAAGAATTATATGTCATTATCTACCAAGATAAAAATTGTGATCGTGGTTCCTAAGAGGTAGGGCATAGTTAATCTTATATATACCTTAATTTGTATTATATTAATATAAAATACCAACTAAACTTATTAAAAAAAGCATTTTAACAAGTCAAGAGGGTTTGTGGAAATTGTCTATTTAATTAATTTATATTATATATTAAATAATTTAGGTATATTTAATTAAAATAAATATTAATGCCTAACAGTTAGTTTATAAATAAATATTATTTTATTGAATTTAATAATTAATTCCCAAAAGCTAACTATAACTTTATATTATTTTAATTATTCAATAATCAACTTACTATAATGGCTAACTCTAGACGTTGATGCACCCTTGCTATTTATTCTCAATGATTGGTTGATTTTTTCATCTATGTCGTGAAGATGAACCACATTAGTTGGTTCGAAACTCGACCAAATCCTAGTAATGTGATTAATCCAAAAGACAACATTATTCATAAATAAAATGTATTTTATTTATTTATTTATTTAATATATATATTTTTAAATTAAAAAGTGGAATTAAATGTGAGAGAGTATTCATGTTGTTTTTTATTTATTTATTTGTTTGTTTATTTGTTTTTTAAATCATGGTGAATCGATAATTCATTGAAGTAATTTAGGTGAGGTCTAAAATCAAACCTGGCATTATAACACCAAAGAGTATTGTAGGCAATAGCAACGATCGATATTCCATGAGGGTGGGGGAGCCTACTCCTTGAACCTTATCAGAAACCGGGTGGAGGGGATAACATTTGATTGTGCCAACCACTTGGTCATCCCACGAGGAGAATTTTGTATATATGTTTTTATTAATAATAGTGCTATCACTATCTATATTAAGGTAGTTTACTCGAACGTTACAAGAACTCAAGTCCACCCTTTTAAGGTATTAGCTAACCCAAGCCAAGCTACAGGAAGCTTTGTTGTAATCATCCATTTGCTTTTAGCAATAAAGCTAAGGTTCTCAATTAAGTGGGTGATTGGATATAACCTTGAGGTCCACTCCATCTAGATGGTAGACAACATACAAGGAAGTGTTTTTTAAATATGTATCCATACTATTTACAAAATGCAAATTTTTTCATCTTAATATATAAGTAGTTAGTTTTTCTTAAAAAAAACAATTGTAGAAATAAATTTTGAATTTTTGTTTGTTTGTTTGGTGGGTTAATCTCTCCCTCTCTCTCTCTTTGTATCAAGAGTATTGGTAAACCTATCGCATGTCACCAAGGAGGCATGAGGTTAAGTTAGAGAGACTATCTCCATACTCTTGAGCTTAAAGCAATCGCCCATGAGCATGTTAGATGGTTTAACCAAGTTGAACCTAGGCAAGGCCCCAATATTGATTAACAAACACTTTACGGTGTGAGACATCCACTATTTGATCTCGTCAACTAACTTGAATGGTTGATTGTTTTGGGCTTCATGGACAACACCTTGGTGTTGATCCCTTGAATTAGTTTCCTACATTCGTAATTCAGTGTTCCAATTTAATCAAATGAATATCTAGGCAGTAGGCTAATTGTTAAACGTTTTTGCCTTCTTTTGGTCAATTTTGACTAAATTTCAATAAGAATTTCTTGGAATCTTAAGTTGTGGTGATGTAATCTATAAAAATCGAGTGCGCTAGGGATTTTTCCAAGGCGTTGTATATATTTATGCACTCAAAAACACATTTTAAACAACTTAAATTCATGATTTGACCAAAAATTATATCTTCAGATTCTAGTAGAAAAGACAAAAACATCTAATAGTTAGATAGCTCCACAATAGCCACCCACGAATTTTTCTATATAAATTTATTTATTTTCAACTAAATTTATTAGATTTTGGTGTTAAAAAGTTATATGATAATAAATAGATATAATGTCTTTTATATGTAAGGTTAAATTGTGACAAATGATAATATCTAGTTTCACCTATGTGAGTAAGAGTAAAGGTTGTTAAAATATACATTTTATTAAAGATAGTTTTAATGATGACTAACATAGTGTTTTTTTCATAGGAATTATGGATAAAATCATAAAGTAAGACTTAAATTGCTTTTGATTAACTAAGAACTCATCTTCCTTAAACATAAGAAACCATGTTAACAGTGCAAGATCTACAAATATCTAACAAAAATGAAAACCTTCTCCATTATGAATCACCAACTAGTTATTTCAAATAATAAGGTTTTTTAATATAATAATAAATTATTTTGCATTTATAGATGACAGTAATTAATAACTATCATTCATACTAATTATAACTAAATTCTAATAAACTATACCATTTTAATATAACACATAAAATAAACCCAAAAGCCTATATATTGGTTAAAGATCACGATGATGAGGAGAAATAATGTCTAAATAGAAAGGGTAAAATAGTAAGCATGAGTGAGGTAGATTATTTGTCTTTTACAATAAATTTATTTACATAATCGTATTAATGAGACTTGAATAGGATAACCATACATAATCATATTAATGAGACTTGAGCTTCATAGAGGAGATTATCATTAAACCCTCCAATCACTTGATATACACTCAATTGACTTTTAATTAATAATTATCATTCTTACTAATTATAATTAAATTATAATAAACATAGTATCTTTTTAATGTAATACATAAAATAATCCCAAAAACCTCTAAATTATAATAAACTATACTTTTTAATAGGGTAAAATGGTAAGCATGAGTAACCTAGATTATTTGTCTTTGCCTAGGTATGTTATGGTAACTGTAACATTGATATTATTTTAACAATTATTTGATTTTATTGATTTTTATTGGGAGTTGTCTTTAATGGGATTTTTTTGGAGTTTTCTATGGATACAACACTTATATTACTTTAACATTTATTTGATTTTTATTAGGAGTTGTCTTTAATGTTATCTTTTTGGAGTTTCTTTTAGATGTAGCATTTATATTACTTTAACATCTATTTGATTTTTATTGAGAGTTGTCTTTAATGAGGTTTTTTTGGAGTTTCCATTGAAATTTTTGATCTTGATTTGTATTATTTAAACTGGTTTTTTGACTACATATTTAGCACGTGGAAAACCCCTTGGGCACTTTATTGTGCAAAGTTTACCCACCAAACTTGTGATTTCAATGAATTCGTGCTGAATTTTAGACAAATTAAATGAAAAAATAAATCAGAAAAACTTTTCAAAAAAATCTCATTAAAGACAATTGGCTTTTATTGTTGTGATAAAAATTTAATATTAATTTAAATTAAGTTTTTATTTAATATATATATAAGACATTAAAATTTGAAAATTTTATTATATAAAATAGTTAAGATTAAAAAGTTGTGGAGAAGGTATACTTGCCCATATTTTGTTGGCTATTTTCCTCTTGGTTGGGAAGGACCGAGTTCTTTAACACGGCCATAATTTTGGAAGACTGTGACTCACACCAAAAAATACTTAAATACATGTACAAAATAACTTTTTATGTTAATATGAAAAGTTTCATTTTTCCTTTGGAAAATAATAATTAAAATTAAAAATATATATATAATATTAAAATAATTGAATATAATTTCTGAATTATTGATTATTTAAATGTTCTTAAATAACAGCGCCTTAAACCATAACCTATATATATATATATTCACAATAATTAAACAACCTATTTAATTTTTTAACTTTATGATGTATTTGAAAAGTTTTTAATATTAATTTAAATTTTCATATTTTTATTTGTTATAAAAAAAATTTATCATATTTTATTGATAGGATGATATTTGGTGTAACAGGACAAAATTTCTTTATTTAACATGAATAAAAAAACCAATTATATTAAGGTGGAAAGGCTAATACTTACAAATAGATTCATACATGATAGCGAAGAACATGCACGGCAATTTTGGTGAGATTTTTAAATATTCCAACATTTGTTGTTTTATGTGTTTTGACATTGGAATAATGATTTGTTTGGAATGAAATATGGATAACAATATGGATAACAATCGTCTACTTCCTATCGGCATATTTGTACTACAACGATTAATGTGGGTCCTTAGGTAAATCGGTGGGCAAACGTGTGCTCCAAGTCACTAGGAGTTTTCATTATTTGCTAGAGTTTTATTCCAAGTGATATTGTTTTTAACTCTAATCTCCTATTTTATAAAACATTGATAATGTACTTTAATATTTTCTAGATGGAATGTTGTTAACTATGATGCTAAGGATAAAAAAAATGATGTGTAAATTTTGTTTAGAATGTAAATTTTGAAAAAAAAAAATTGTCCTATAGAAATTTTTTATTGCTTATATTGTATTTTTGAATATTATATGTAGTACATTATTCACATTAAAATGGTGGTTTTAGTTATTAATATATTTTTAAATTTAGTTAGTATTAGTTAACATAAATCTTCAAATCATTTATTTAAATTTTGGGTTGAAATATTTTTGAAAAGTATAAGATTTAAACATCTTTCTCACACATTTTATTACTTCTAATTACTTTACCTCTTTTTAAAGTTGATATGAAATTTATTATCGCATATGTAAAACTTATTAACACTCATAGCATATTTATTTTTGTTTTTTCTCATAGTCAACGTTGTTTTTTATTCAGAGAGTATTCTATTTTTATTTTAAGAGGGGCACGTGTCAACTCCATGTTGAGCATGGACAAACTTACACATCTCCGTCATAGTGGGATGTAGAATGTGTCTCCTCGCTCAATGACATGATTAGAGCATGTCACATGGTTTTTTTGAGGTATGTCTTCCTCGATTGGTCTATAAGAAATATGGTTACAGAGGATTAGGTTATTTTTTAATGATTCAAACATTATGCTAATGTATAATATTATAGGCGATTATTCTAGTTTGAAAAGTCATACATATAGAATGTGAGCGAATATTCAATAAAAAAAACATGTAATTTACTATTAAAATTGGTAATTTTTTGGCGAATATTATCCATTTAAGCATATATATGTAAACAATGGGTGACTTTTTAACCAAATGAGCTAATATTGTTTTTAGAAAATGTCCAATAAATAGCCAATTAGAGAAATTTCGCCCCTAAAATTTTCCCTACGGAGGATGAATAAGATAGAAGCTTTCAATGTAGAGTTAGTTTATTTGTTTGATAGTAAATATAATATAATATAATGTTGAATTTCACCTTCTGGATCATTATGGTTGGAATAAGGACGTAGGTTTAAATGATTTATCTAAAAAATGAAAGACAATAGAACTTTAAAAGAATAAGAGTCATTGAGCTATGTGGCAATGATGATTTTACTTTCTATGCTAATTTCATTGGGTTTAGTTCTAAGTTTATGGTTGGTTTATTTGTCTAGAATGTTTTATTATTTGATTCGGCGTGCCACCAAGTCAATATTCACAAAATTCATTTGCAAATGGTTGAAATTATGTGTACTAATTCTAATGTTTTTTGTTTGATTTTCCTATTGGGGTGGATGAATATTACCTTGGATTTAGTGCTTTCCCCCATGGTTGTTGGGTTTCCTCTCTACCTATCGAAATTGCTTCCCCTCTGCAACCTTTGTCAGATATCCACAATTTATGATGTTGAACACTGGTAAATAAATGGGCATTAGATCTAACAAAAATGGGCATAGGTGGGAGCCCAAACAAGCTATTAGGAAACCTTACCGCTAAATATCCCCTAACAAAATACCCAACAAAAAAGGAGGAGATCCTCAAACAACCAAATTGAGTCATAGTTTAAGGAATGTATCCCAAACATAGAGTTCTTACAATCCAAGGATACAAAAATTTTCAAGCTCATGGAACTCTACTCATTGAATAGAGCCTTCATAACTAAAGTAGTGCATGAAGGGGTCAATTGTAGTAAGTTATTCTTCATAAATTGGATCTAATGAACAATAATTTTGAAGCAATATGTGAACAATGATTGACATTGTTAGTATAACGACAAACCCAAAGGACAACAAGAACAACCCAATAGCAATGATTGAGCCTACTCAAGAATATGAATGTGCCCCTTCTAACCCCATCTCTATTAATGAAGGTCTTGAGGAGTGAGAGGATACTCAATACTAACAGAAGTATGAACATGCCCTTATGCTCTAGCCAAAAGTGCTCTATGTTCGTAATTGTTCCAAGGGGGACCAATGTTATCCTTTTTATCGTGGCATATATCTTTCATGTTTATTTTAATGCATATCTAGGCTATGCTAGGTGCAAGGATATGAAGGTAAAGAACCATGTCCAATTGTCTAGAAAGATGAACATTGTTTTCTTACTTACTATAATCCTAGTTTCCTAAGATGTGAGGATGATTAATCTTGTATGTGTGTGTGTTAAATAAGCTTTAAATGGTCTATCAAAACAAATATTTGACATGGGATGTGTTTTAACGACACAATTGAAATACTCCAAATAGGAGTGCTCTTTGTAAGGTAAAGGGAGAATTAAATGACTACTTATTATACTTTTGTCTATATATTTTTCTAGTTTGGATATAAATAGAATCACTCATAGGATGTAGGTATAGTTGGTAAGTAGTGGAAGATATATAAAGCATCAAAGCTTGGGAGAGCTAGGTAAGTTGTCGCCTCTACTTATGACTCAACTCTCTTTCTTTACCTGAACCTTCCAATGGCTTATGCGGAGAGGGTTGCTCCCCCTCCGCCCCTCTCTAACTCCTCTAGCGTTGATGCCTTTCAAGTTCTGGTCACTTCTCTTTCCAAGCACCCATGTCAGGCGGAGGCCCCATCCAAGTTTGTCAAGAGAAATTTCGAATTTAAAAATTTCACGCTGTCAGATGGAGCTCGGAAGACCTCCTTAGCTTATGCAGAACGTTCTCTTATTGGCAAGTTCACTGGAATGTGCCCATCCCCTAGTTCTATGGAATTTTTCATGAGCAAGAATTTGAAACCTACGATGAAAGGGGAGATTGCTTTATCCGTCATGGGAAACAAATTCTTCATCTTCTCGTTTGAAATCAAAGAAGATCGATATGTAGTGTTTCGAAATGGACCTTATTTATTTGGTTCAAGTGGTATGCATTTGAACAAATGGACAATGGATTTCAATCCAGATGAAGACATCCCCACTGCTATTCTAGTGTGGGTCAAGCTCCCTAGGATTCCCATCTCTTGCTGGAGCGATGACTTCTTTAGGGCTATCGGTAATGGGCTAGGAAACTACTTGGATAAATCTGAACCTAAGGGCTCTCAATTTTCATGTGATAAAATATGTGTGGAAGTTGATTTGGAAAAAGGCTTACCAACGGAGATTAACCTAAACTTGGGAGAATGGAAGCACAGACAAATATTGGATTACGAACAAATCCCATTTAAGTGTCGTCATTGTCACAACTATGGTCACTTTGCGAGGGACTACTCTAAAGTTGGGCAAAAAATTGTGGATACCTCAGCTCCTGAGGAGGAACAATGTTAGAAGCAAAGGAAAGGTCTGAAAGGGAAAGGAGTGTCTCAAAAATCTCAAGGAACAACTGGTAATAATGCACCTCGCTCCTCCTCCAACCCTTTTAATGTTCTCAGCTCTCCACCTGAGGTGGATAAAACTCCCATCCTGCAAGAAGAAGATAAAAGCAATGAAAAGGAAACGACAATCGATGGAGCTGAGGATGGTGAAATAGTGGCATAATGTAGTCCAACCAAAGGAACTAAGTTCGTTGTCTCCCCTTCCAAGGTGGCCCTAGCCTTAGAACCTCTGAGTGACCTTCCATGCAATGTTAATGAGGAAATATGGAGAATAATTACTCGACATATGTCTCAGAACTTAACATGGGTAGGCAATTATAACAATCAGGAAACTGAGAGCTAAAAAAAAGGTAGACCGAAACATAAAATTTTAAGGGAGAAAAAAAGGTTGAGTTGAATAAAAAAATCGAAAGTCAATTAGTCATTGTATAAATACTGAAAGGGAAGGTAGTAAAAAATAAGGAAGGAAAGGATGGTGGGCTTAGTCAAGTCACCTCTTTTAAATGAAATTAATTTCTTGGAACATAAGGGGACTAGGGAACCCCGTTAAAAACATAGTAGTGAGAGATATAATAAGATAAGAATCACTGACGATCGTTTTTCTTCAAGAAACAAAACTGGAAGAATCAGAATTTTTCAAAGTTGATGAAGTATTTTAGAAAGAGTGCTTCGGGACTGTTCAATCGTCCATAGGAGCCTTTGGAGGTCTGTGTATTTTTTGGTCAAATAAGCATTTTTACATGGTGGAAGGATTAAAAACCAAATCTTGGGTGTTGGCACTCTTAGAGGAAAGAGAAACTAGAGAATGAATACCCTTTATAAATATTTACGCTCCAGTGCTATATAGTGAAAAGGGAGAATTTTGGGACTCTCTGGATATTCTAAAGGAAGGGAACATGCATCTTAATTGTGTGATTGGAGGTGACTTCAATACCATTTTAAATAATGTAGAAAAAAGAGGAGGAACTATAGTGAGGGATTTGTTCAGAGATTGAATGGAAGACCTAATAAACGGTTGGGATTTGTTGGATATTATTCGAAAGATGGGGAGAAACACTTGGTCAAATAGACAAACATGAACTCAATACATAACAGCTCGCTTGGATCATTTTCTAATTCATAGTTGTTGGCTATTTAAAGGTATTGACTGCTCTTCGTCAATAGAATCCCAAGGAGACTCTGATCATCGCCCTATTATGATCAAAATGGAGAAGGTGGAAAACCTTAGACCTCTGCCATTTAAGTTCAACGCAAATTGGGGGTTATCGAAAGAGGTTGGGGATCTGGTGGTAAGGGCATGGAAGATCTTTGTTTAGGGCTCCCTAATTTTTTTTTGGGAATCCAAGCTAAAGAATGTGAAGCAGGAACTCAGGAAATGGTTAAAGGAGAACTATCAACCTTCAAGTAAAAAAATGAGAGACAAAGTTCAAGAACTTGAAGAACACTACTAAATGATGGAAGAAGTCCCAATTGAGGATAAATGCATTCATCATGAAAAGGAACTCTCTAGTCATATATTTGCTTTAAGTTGTCAAGAAGAAAATATTTGGAGGTTAAAATCCCACAACTTATAGTTAAAATTTGGGGATTCCAATACTGCCTTCTTTCATAAGCAAGCCAAGACAAGGGAGGCTCGAAATAGAATTAAATAAATTGAACCTGAAGGGATGCCAAAATTTTTCTCCTTTGAGGGTATCAAGGATGAGGCCTTAATATTTTTCAAAGATCATATTCCTCTTGATCGAGCTAAGTACTTTCTTTAAGCTTTACCTCAGGTGATCTCTCCTGCAACCAACTTGATTCTCCTAGAATAAATTAAGGAAGATGAAGTTCGAAGAGTAGTTTGGTCCTTGGACCCAGAGAAATCTCATGGTCCTGACGGGTTCTCTATATGATTTTATCGATTATATTGGATTACTGTAAAAAAAGTATCTCCTGAGAATGTGAAATCACAACAAAATCAAAAAGAAAATTTGTGGGAGCACTAATGCTTGCTCTAATCCCCAAAGAAGCCAACCCAACTAATTTCTCCAGATTTCGTCCCATTTCGCCTTGCAAATCTTCTTAAAAAATCCTAGCCAAAATCATTGCCAACATAGTCAAACCTTTTCTCTCTTCCTTTATCTGAGAGAACCAAGGGGGATTTAAGCAACACAAACATTTCTTGATAACATCATTCTAGTCCAGGAATTTATTCATTCGAGCAAGGAGGCGGGAGAAGCTAGAATGGTTATTAATTTGGACATGGCCAACACGTTTGATCTGGGTAAATCATTCCTTTCTTTTCCTTGTTTTGGAAAAACTAGGTTTCAACAATGATTTCATTTTATGGATTAATTCTTGCATTGGAGCACCCTGGATTTCCCCTTTGATCAATGGCAAAAAAACCTCCCTTTTTTTTATTTTTTTATTTTTATTTTATTTAATTTCTACTTCCAGAGGCCTTCGAAAAGGGTGTCCCTTTTCACCTTTGTTGCACATAATAATAGCTGAAACCTTGAGCATAAATCTTGAGTTTTCTAGGTTGGATGGATCTCTTCCAGGCCTAAGAATTGCTAGAAATGTTCGGGAAGTAAACCATTCCCAATTTGCAGATGATACTCTTCTTCTTGGTGGTGCGTCCTTAGTTATCGCCTCAATATTCAAGAAGATATTGTATTTCTACCTTCATTTGTATGGAGGTTTGATCAATAAAAATAAATGTCAATTGATTGGTTGGAATTTCTCTGGGACTACCTTGACTGAAATTTCCAGATTGTTGGGGTTCCCGGTTGATATTGATAGAAACTCCTTTTCCTATCTTGGGATTCCAATATCCTTCAAGCAGGAGTCTAAGGAAGACTGAGATTTTGTCGTGCAGAAAATCAAAAGAAGGATTCAATCATTGGGAGCAAGGTGGATGAATCTAGCAGGGAGGGTCTTTCTGATCAAATCAGTTCTCTCCTCGCTGCCAATGTATTTGGGGTCAGGTTTGTTAGCTCCAAAGAATATAATTCACAGATTAAGTAGTCTAATTTGGAAATTTATCTGGCAGGGAGGCAAAAACATTGGAAACAAATTCCATCTTGTCAACTGGAAAGTGGTAAGGCAACCAAAGAATATAGGAGGATTAGTAATCAAAGACCCCAAATTCATGAACCTAGCTCTTGGTGCAAAACTAGTTTGGAGGTTACTCACGGATTCAAATGAGTGGTGGAAAAAGGCCTTTACAAGGAAATACTTCCTCAAAAATCTCATGCTTAGACTGAAGGAGAAGTTTGGGAAGGGAAAGGTACCAAAAATTGGAATATTTGCAAAACGACGGCCCTATTTTTGTTGAATCAGCTGGGTTGGCAACCAGGTAATGGGAAGCGTATTCATTTGTGGAAAGATCTCTCTCCACTCTTTGATGTTTTAGTTGTTTACCAAGGGTTTATGGATCTATAAAACTTGATGATGGAGCATGGTTTTACTCATCTTGCTGACATATCCATTTGGGATGAACAAGGAAATTGGAACAGGTGGAGTTCAGTGAATTTACCCAAGCATTTTTTGCACCATTGGAAAACCATGTTATGTCATTTGAAAGGGTTCGCTCCTATTGCTAATAGTAAATTGTATAAATGAATTAGGCTTTGAGGGAAGTTTAAAAATTATACAGTCAAGGAGGTATATTCTATGCTCATTAAGAAACTTACCTCTACCTCTCCAACAAGAATATGGGGAAATATTTGGAACAAGGATGCTCCCCCAAAGGTCAACATCTTCTGTTGGGAGCTAGTCCATGAGAAAATTCTAACATATGAGAACCTCAGGAAAAGAAACATCCATGGGCCTTCTCATTGTGTGTTTTGTGGTAAGGCGGAGGAATCCATCGATCACCTCGTTTGTCTTTGCCCCTTCTAAGTGGATACTTGGAAATTTTCTCTCATGCATAATTTTCATCTAATTGTTATTCCTGAGGATTGGAATGCGATGATTAACCTATGGCGATCTCAATATCCTTTTCCTAAGAAATCAATCTCCCTCTTTATGTGATGATGAATGGTTGTTCCTAAATTCCTTTGTAGGTTGAATTGGCTCTACCGAAATCAAGCGATATTCCATGATAAATGGTGCTCCCCAGAATCTCTTGCCATCAAAGGAATGCAACTCCTTTTTTAGGTGATCTCCTCTTGAGGATATGATGAATCATAATTTAATGATCTAACTAGAAATGAAAAATATTGCCTCAAAATTTCCAAAATCTCAAAGCCAACCTCCAATAAAAATAAAAATTACAAAGTCCCTCCATTATGTATTATATTGGTTGGGGAAAATTTTGAAGAATGGCAAAGGAATATAGGGAAATTTCAGCTCTTTTTTCGACAATGCTTCGAAGGGAGGCATGAGTGAGAGGGGTGATATTTAACCTCGAAGAAAAATATGTAACAAAGTACACATGGGAACTTGGGAAAGCCTCAAATAACTAAGTTGAAGCACTCTCTCTTTGGCGAGGCCTGAAGATAAGCATCTCCAAAGGCATTAAAATTTTGATTATTGACGATGACCTAATGGTGGTGATTCAAAATTGCATAAGGCTATCTAGAAATGAGCAACCTTTTGATGTCGATCATTCTCCATTGATAACAAGGATTATTTTTTTGCTAAATAAGCTTGATGATTTAAAAATTTATCATGTAAAAAGAGGAAATAATGAAAAGGCAGACCTCCAAGCAAACATTTGAGCGACATTAGGCCAACGGGATTTACATATTGATCTCGATGTTTTAACATGTCACGTCCCATAATGAGTGGATTAATTAAAATCTTGATGGAGTATAGGTGTTCCATCGGGTTAAGCGCGGTTCAAAGGTACATTTCCTTAATTAACACCTTAGGGATGGTTAAGGGATCATCAGGAGCTGTCAAGAGACGCAACATAATAAATAAAAGGTGGGCATGACAGTGGTTAGCAACCATGAAGCAAGACAAGTGGATTTATCCAAGCCGGTTATTAAATGGTATTTCAAGTGAGATTATCCTTAGTACCTTAGTGTATCAACCCGAATACAGTTTGACGATGCTTAAAATGGAGGAGTGTGCCATGACAAATTTGGAGGTCGGGAACTCATTTAATTTTGAAACGATGGAAGTCTCATCGCAAAAGGATCTCTTGGTTATAAATAAGAGTTGGGTTATGCAGATCAGAAACATACTTGTTTTAATGCATGCAATAATTGCAAGGAAGATTGTGTCTACAAATACAGTCAGCTAAAATGAAGCTGAGAACTCAGGGAGCAGTGGGAACGTAATGCAGATGATTGATAAATCAACCAAGCATGCAGTGAAAGAGATTCAAGACCAGATTACAATGGTTTTGGCTCGTTTGGATGGGTTTGGGAAAGACATGGAGTTGTTGTAGAAGGCCTTGGAAACTCTTAATATAGGGATGATTAATTTGAAGCTTAAAGTGGATAATATAGAATTTAAGGTTGAAACGACAATGGTGGGAGTGTTGAAGGAGCTGTTCGATCTGCACGATGCACACGTTCCAATGGCTGTGGGAGTTAGGGAAGCTGTGAACAACAATCAAGAGCATGATGTTGAGGAAATAGATAAACTGAGCCATTCGATGGAAGCTACTTAGGATTCTAAGGAGAATGATGGTCACGGGCAGTCTGCCTTTTAATTTTTATGTTATATCAGACAGTTAAGCTTTGCGAGGTGTTTTGGAGAATATATAGTATATGTAATGTAATATTAGGCAATAGAAATGAAGAAGGGAGAAGTAAGGTCTCATTGAAAAACACTTTGCACATCTCTAAGACTTCTCTTCTTATGAATGTAAGGGACATGGCCCGTCTCCAGCTTTTGTTATAAAATTGCTACCCATTTAAAAAAAAAAAGGAGTGGAAGAGATATTAGAAAATTGGTTTCAAAGTAAAGAGTCGAAAGCTTTCATAAGCCTACCATTTGTGATGGTGTGGGGTATTTGATCACATTTTAGTGTATATATTTTTAAATATAGATACATACCATCACTACAACAGAATAGGAAAATAATGCCTAAAATAACGCTGAAATTTTGTGTATTTTAGTCTGTGAATTGTACACTTTTTTGGATGCAAAAATGGGCACAATCAGTTATGTTTTTCATAGTGCCAAATTTAGTGCTCAAAATTACGCCGGGAATATCGCCTGTAATAGCGCCAAAAAAATAATGTCGGGAATAGCATTGTTAATAGCACCGATAATAGAAACGACAATAGTGACAACAATAACATCAACTATAGGAACGACAATAACGTCGATAATAACAATGGAAATAACAACAACAGTAGCATTGATAATAGCATCAGAAATAGAAATGACACTAGTGACGAAAATAATGTTGGCAATAGCAACGACAATAGTAACAAAAATAGCCCTGGAAATATCACCAAAAATAGAAAGGTCAATAGCGTCGACAATAGCTCCATAAATTTCATCAGAAAATACACTAAAAATAGCATCAGGAATAGCGCTAGAATCAGTGCCAGGATTTGTTCCAACTTTTCTTCTGGTTTGGCTTCCATTCTTGCTTCTTGTTTTGCTTCTAGTGTGGCTTCCAATTTTTCTTCCATTGTTGCTTCTTTTTTCTTCTTCCAAGCACTGGAAATAGCGTCAGGTTTGGTGCCAGGACTTGCTTCTAGTTTGGCTTATGATTATACTTCCCATTTTTCTTCTAGTGTGGCTTCCAATTTTTCTTCCATTGTTGCTTTTTTTTTTGCTTCCAAAAATGATTATTGTTTTGCATATAGTTAAATTAATATGTTTTATTTCAATTTATGTAGTTAAATATATCATGTCTCTTAAATAAGTTATATGATCATACAGTAAGTCATATGAATGCATTTGAAATATTTTATAGGATAACATTTATAAATAACTTTTTAGGGAAACAAATATCTATATAGATTAAAAACATCATTATACTTATTAAATTTCCATCAAAATAGAATCTACAACATCCAACATCTATAAAATAACAAGACAATTACTGTAACACGATCATTATCTATAATTAAAACAAGAGAGTCAAAAATATACAATTTAAGTGAATTTGACAACATCCGTCATGAGTAGTAAATCAAAACCATCATACATAATAAATATGCATCCAAATCATCAACCACTTTCAATTTATAAAAATTGAAAATTCAATGTTTATAAGATCATCATCATAAATAACTAAAACAAGTGAAATTCACATATACTAGTAGATCGATAACATGTGAAAATGATGCATGTCCAACAGTCGACATAAGCCAAAATAATACATCTTGTACATATGATATAAATAAAAATGATAATTATGTAAGACAAATAATACAAGCTAATATGATACAACATGTCCAAATTATATAAGTCAAAATGATACATGTCAAAAATATACAACTCAATAAAATAGTACTAGAGGTCGTGAAAATGATACATATGATAGTAACCATGAAAATCAACATTATAACAATATATAAAAAATGACCCATGATGCAATATGTTGTCATATGTTATACCATCTTGAATTTGTTTCAAATGGACCTATTTTTCATCCCTAGTACAAAGAAGGACGGGTGCAATCTTGGTTGACTAAAGGGAAATCCAAAAGGGAGAGTCGAAATTCGAAGGTTGAAATCAAAATGAAGAGCCGAAATTCGGAAGTCGAAATTAAAAGGGAGAACCAAAATATCAGGAGTCGATTCTCGAAACAATGGATATCAGAGAAGGCTCAAAATAATGAGAATTGATATCGGAAGGATTGGCAGGAAACACATCAGAGCCTTACCTCAAAACTTCGTAACCTCAAAGAAATTCCTTTTGAAGAAATCTTTGATTCAATACCAGGGTAGTAGAACTAAATTTATCGGAGTTCGAGGGTCTTAATATATAAGAACCTCAATAATATCGAGGACCTGGGAAGGGTGAATATCAGAGAAGGCTCTAACCTCGTCGTTTTATCTTCTTGGTAGTTTATTTAAAAGAGACCCAAGATGGAATATCGTGTTGAAAATGGCACCAAGAAAGATTCTAATTTAATAATCCATCGAATTAAATTAGAATAAAATTGTAATTCCACATCACATGACAACTTGTACAAATTAACTAAGTTAGTTTGACTTAGTTGGTTGAGTTAATTCTAGTTGAAGGTCTAACTTGAGGCATGTAGAGTGTCTCTTATTTTATAGGAGCCCTGGTTGAGTTTATTTTGAGTTGTAATTAATTAATTCAGTCAAACTGAGTTAAAGTCAGTTAATCTAGTTCCAACAGTTGGAGGAATTAGTGGGAGGTCTAGTAGTGGGGTGTGTTCTCAATGATCAACCAGTTAACTGATAAATTAGCCATAAATAACTCATGCATGTGCGATATACGAGTTACCCAATTGATATTGGAGTTCAAGGGAAGTGTACTATCAGTTGTATAATCATCCAAATTGTACAAATGGTGCATGCAGTCAGAGGAAGATCCTAAAGGAACTGCGAAATCCAATGGAGGAAAATTCCTATTAAATAGGGGCCTAATTCCTCATTGAATAATGTAAGGAAATAAGGACTTGGGAAAGCATAAAATTGGTTAAGTGTTGGCCAAGGCTTGTCTAGGAAGCAGTGAGATAGATAGAGATAGTGTAGAGGATGCTCGAACTTAAGCAAAGAATTATAATCTTCTCATATTTTTCTTACTAATGCAATATATAGATAGGAGTGGTTTTTAGCTGTGGATTTCCCCAATAAATTATTGTGCAATATGTTGATTGAATTCTTTCTCTTGTATTCTTCGTGATTTCACGATTGTTTAATTGTTTCCGCAATTGGTAGAGTAGATGCAAGTTTATTGTTTTAGTAAATTACAATTAGCAGTTTGAATCTACAAGGAATTTCTACATGGTATAAGAGCTGGAATCAAAATAGAAGAGAAGAATTCAAAGTTATCCTTGCAGGTGAATAGAATTTGCATAATCATTCTTCAGAGCTAGCAGGATTTCATTCTATGGATTGAGACTCGAGTATTCCCTTGAGGATAGCTCAAATTACATTGCTTGGAAGGACATGATGGAGGCAGTGTTGGAAGATAATAAACTTAAGGAATTCATAGATCATGATATCTTGAAGCCTCCAACATCTGATGCTAAATATCTAGTAGAGTGGAAGAAGAGTGTAGCAAGAGCAAGGAGGATCATTATGGAGGGTGTGAGAGACCACATATTCTTGAAGGTACATGGAAAAGAGACTCCCTTTTCTATGTGGAAGAGCCTTAATGAGCTATTCATAAATAAAAATGAAGCCAAGAAACTTGAACTGATGAAGAAATTTAGGATTGAAGACAATGGGTATGATTAGTCTTCATATATGGGAAGGCATACCTCAAGAATATTGCTTCATGTCAACTCAAGAAATTTGGTTTCAAGGTTGAGAGCCTCTACACATTAGAGGAAGATTGAGGAGTGAGGCATGGATTAGAGATGTTGTGGTTGTGAAGGAGCATGATTTAGCTCTCAAGAGGAAGCCTCGGCCAGTTGAAAGTTGGGATTACGACTAGGATGATGATGAAGAGGATCAATAGGATACTTATAGTAGGAGGAGAGTTTGAGCGTGGTTCGATCCAAGGGGGTAGAGGGAGCGCCTAAAGCCATACCTCCAGGTGTGAGGTGTGGCGATGTGAAGAAATAGTCCCAAGAGCGCAAACATTTGAGCAGGGTCCATTAAGGTGTTTTTTTTCTCATGGATCATTACCTTGCTACGGGGGCCCACAATATTCAGAAGTAGGAGGATCGATTTCGGACAAATAATGAGGAGTGCATAGCAATGTTCACAGTAGAGCAGGAGGCTCAATAACAGAGTCATCCACAACACAATTTTCCAAGTAGAAAGTTGCAGATTGATTCAGTGATTATTTATTATTTATTATTCTCAGTTGCAAATGTTGTAGTAGCATCAACAACAGTGAGAGGTGTTTCATGGAATACATTCCAAAGGTACTAGATAAAGATAGATGTGAATCCATTTCTTGTTGATAGGGAGTGTTGAAAATGGCACCAAGAAAGATTCTAATTTAATTTTCCCTTGAATTAAATTAGAAGGAAATTGTAATTACACATCACATGACAGCTTGTACGAGTGAACCAATTTATTTTGAATTATTTGGCTAGTTAATTCAAGTTGAGGGTCTAACTTGAGTCATGTAGAGTGTCTCTAACTTTATATGAGCCCTCGTTGAGTGTATTTTGAGTTGTAATTAATTAATTCAATCAAACTGAGTTAAAGTCGATTAAAATAGTTCCAACATTTGGAGGAACTGGTGGGAGGTCTAGTAGTGGGGTGTGTTAGTGTAAAATATTCACAATGATCAAATTTACTCTTTCCACCGTAGTTAGAGTCTTTGGTCAAATTGTTATATTTTCAAATAAAATTTGTCATGTCTCTTGATTGTCAAATGGTTACAAGTCATTGTATAGGTGTCACTGCTACTCCAACTCCAAAAATGAATATAATTTCACCATCGTAGGTCATCCCCATACTTCATGAGTCATTTTATTAATCATGGTCAGTCAACCCTATCAATCGTAATTGCACCTTCTTTCCTCACAGATTAAATCAAAATTCTGCTGCTAGGGTTTTTGTTGCACTTTCCATTTTCCATGGTTCATAGCTTCATTCAGGAGTCAAAGGAATTGGTTTTAATATTAGACCTCCTTCATCATCCTTCACTGTTAATTTACCATAAATCCCCTCATCAAAATCCTTTCATTTCCTTATTTTCCCCAAAACCCTAGAAATCTGATGTGCTTTTACCCTAGGAATGTGTTTTGACCTTTAGCCCCCTCTTTCTCACTCCTTTTGAGAAATTCCACTTTAATTGGGTTCCTAACACCTATCCCTACCTCCCATAATTTTTTCATAATTTTTCCTACCCACATCCCCTCCATTCCCTTTCCTCAAGTTGTCGCGCTTCTAGACAATTCGCTGTGTTTTTTACTATGTTTTTATCATCATTTTCAAAAGAGGTTTATGACCAAATGAAGAATAATTTTCAAACACTGATATAGGTTTTAATCCAAAACAAACTCATCTACAAAAACCTCTCCCAGTTTTGTAAAAAGTATTATGGTTAAATATATATCACTTCATCTTTGAACCCTATTTTTACAAAAATGTAGAAAAAAAACACCTATAGAAACACAACACCTAATTGATGTGCTTTTCCTCAGAGGGTCCAATAAAAAAATTTAAGCATGTGAAGGAAGATAATGGCATAAGGATACCAAAAAAGTACATGAGGATTTTTTTAGATTCATAAATTTTTCATAAAATGATCAAACAAGGTCATTGTATCACCTTTCTTCCACCTTTTTAGAAATTCGCTGCGTTTCTGGACACTTGGTTTTGAAATGAATTTTGAGGGGGATAAATGACGAGTTTGGATGACTTAAGGGGTATATGGTGTAGAGGACATCCCAAATTTTCTTTACATGTCTTCAGGAAATCTTAAAAATTCTTCCAAGTCATCTAAAAATCAAGCCAAAGTTGTTGCACTTCTGCTAAAAAAATTGTTGCATTTCTATGTTTGAAGGTCTTTCACTACACCTGGAGGTCAAAGGTTAGAATTAGTCGACATAATAGATGACTCATGAGTTATTTGATGACTAATATGCTTATGAATGATCATCATGGTAAAGAATATTGTGATTGATGCCTTGAGAGATAAACTCAATTAGTTAGCTAAAAAAGGGGAAAGTTATTTTTAACTTCCTTAGGATTAGGCAATGAGTCATTCGGTTCATTAATTACTTGCTATGGATCACGATTCGACCCATAGAGGTGGAATATTGTTTTTTTTCTATATGTACTCATAATCAAGTCAATAAGAGGGTTGGATACTTGAATTTCATACTTTTTGAACTAGTGTACTTGGCTTTTTGCAGAAATATAATACAGTTGTAGCTATTATTGTGAGATTCATGTGTTGTGATCAATGGTATTGTTTTCTTCAGTATTTCCTAATGCATTTGATTATTAGATACTTTCAGTAACCATATACATTTCTTCTCATGATTATCTCTTAAGTTGTTGAACAGATTTCATTGTCTAAATGCTTTGTTTTTTCTGAGATTTTCATATAAGTGTTTATCCTCTAAAAAAATGTGTTCATACATATATGCTCATTTTGTTTCTTGTTTCCTCCTCACCACACTACAATGACAAATCTATTTTGTGCCATTTATTAAAACTACCTTGCCTCATTCTATGTTTGCAATTGATCATTTGGAATACTTGGCCTAGTTCCAAAACCTGGTGCTTCTTATCCAACAAACCCTAATCAAAACCCTATTGAGTTGATAACTAGCCTAAAACCCTAATACTCTCTAGTCATTTCCATTGGTTGTGACATTGATTTTGAGAGAGCCCTCTATGATTTGGTAGGGCTAGATACCAAGTCGAAATTTGGTATGTGGTTACCTCTTTGGTTTCCTTTCTCAGCCTTAGGAAACTAAGGAGCTCTAACAGGGTGTGCACTCAATGATCAACCAATTATCTGGTAAATAAAACATAAATAACTCATGCATGTGTTATCTACGAGTTACCCGATCGATATTAGATTTCAAGGGTAGTGTACTATCAGTTGTATAATCATCCAAATTGTATGGATGGTGCATGCAGTCAGAGGAAGAGCCTAAAGGAAACACACAATCCAATGGAGGAAAATTCCTATTAAATAGGGGCCTAATTCCTCATTGAACAACATAAGGAAATAGGAACTTGGGAAAGAAAAAAATTGGTTAAGTGTTGGCCAAGGCTTGTCTAGGAATCAGTGAGATAGATAGAGATAGTGCAGAGGTTGCTCAGGCTTGAGCAAAGCATTATAATATTCTCATAATTTTCTGACTATTGCACTATACAAATAGGAGGGGTTTTTAGCTGTGGCTTTCCCCAGGAAATCATTATGTAATGTGTTGATTGAATTATTTCTCTTGTATGCTTCATGGTTTCATGATCATTTAATTGTTTTCGTAGTTGGTAGAGTAGATTCAAGTCTACTGTTTTAGTAAATTACAATTAACAATTTCAATCTACAAGGAATTTCCACATATCGTAGTAGGCAGTTCGAAGATTGGTTATATCAGAACTTAGAAGATCAGAACCTCGTAACTCCTTAACAATTGAATTCCTTTGAAAGCGCTAGGGGTTGTAGAGAATAAGAATTACAAAGGAAATCGCTACAAAACCGAAGAACCAGGGACCCTATCTTTCTCTCTTCCGATAGGACACATGCATGGTGACAGATGATTGACCATGAGAATATGACGAGGCAGATGATGTCAGCATGGCGTGGTAGTACGAAGGACACATGGCAGTGATTTTTGAAATTTTTGGGTGGCCTAATGGAGCAAATATTTGTGACATGTCTCGCCACTAAGGAGGCGCCAAGTGGAGATTAATGACATCAACATGATGTCATCTCAAAGGTGAAAATTTTGGAGGAGTGATTTTTTGCAACTCCTGTCTAATTGCTTTATGGGAAAGTTCTAATCCGATTAGGGGTTATGATTTCGAGTGATGTTTGGTCATGAGGACCTAAAAAACCAAGGGCGCAGAGCAGAGCCTAGCACCCAAGCGCTATGGAGCATATCAGGGATGGAGATATCATAACTCCACTATAAAAGCATATTTGGAAAAGTAATGATTCCCTAGGAGCTCCAATCTTGGATCACATATTATCGTGGAACTTAGAAAAACCAAAGGCGGAGAGAAAATACACTAAGATATAGGCCCTCGACAGGATTCTAAAGGCCTTAGCACCTAAATGCTAAACTATCGGTCATGACACTCGATCCTATGGAGGAAATTCAATAAGGGGATGAGCAAAAAAGGGGCTAGAGGCCAATCATAATAGTGTAATATAATAACATCGCTTTAATAAAAGTTTCAAGATATGAGAACTCTGATACTGCGGTAGAGAGAGGCGGAGGAATAGACACTAGAAAATTTGGCACAATTTCCGACGGCCAAATCGTCGCTATTCCGACACATAGTCATCGCAAGAGCGACAGTTCGAGGACGGGCAAAGCTTGGTTTGCCATGCCATCGCAATTCCGACGCATTTACAAAGTGTCGCACTACCGACACTTTTTCCGTTGCTTCCAAACAAGCGTCGCTCTTCCGACATTTCCCAAACTGTCGTGCTTCCGACGTTTGTAAACTGTCACACTTCCGACGGAATGTGGTCCGACGTTTTTAACACCACTCTTCCAACGTTTGTAAACTGTCGCAATTCCGACGAAATGTGGTCCGACGTTTTGAACGTCGCTCTTTCAACCTTTGTAAACTGTCGCAAGTCCGACGTTTTGAACGTCGCTCTTCCGATGTTTGTAAATTGTCGCAATTCCGACGAAATGTGGTATGACGTTTTTAAGCTGTCGCAATTCCGACGCTTAAAAGGCGTCGGTATACCAACGACGGGTTCAAAAAAAAAAAAAAAAAAAAAAAAAACTTTAAAACATGACAGTAAATCTCCAATATTTGTTATGAATTGTGGGCGTTCCAATGACTGTGAAATATTAATATAATAAACCACCCTGCAGCGCTTCGACTATAAACAATCATTTTTTTTTTCACAAGAGAAAAAACGTTGTTTTGAATATATTATATGAAGTAAAACAGTCCATGAAGTCATTACATTTTCACATCTGAAGATTGGAACCCAAATATCCATCCAGAAAAGTGGAAGTCCCACCCCAGACAATGATAGCAAAATACCCCATGTCACATACAGGGACATGATATAAAACCCAGTAACGGTCCACATGGAGATTATCGACAATCTGAGAAAGCATCCAAATATGCCAGAGGCATCTATAAGAAAGTGAAATAGCAGTATGTAGAATAGTAAAGCAACAGATAGAGTACGTACCGACGTCCATTGTTCCAAATACAAATTAAAGTACCCAAAATCCTTGAACAGAGAAAAACGCTAATCATGTGAGGAGTGTGATATGTCCAAAATATAAAAAGACCATCATACCATATCAATAAACCAGCAACATAGACCAACATCGCTAGTTTTGAAGGCAGAGTGATAAACATTAATCATTTTTTTTTTCACAAGAGAAAAAATGATGTTTTGAATATATTATATGAAGTAAAACAGTCCATGAAGTCATTACATTTTCACATCTGAAGATTGGAACCCAAATATCCATCCGGAAAAGTGGAAGTCCCACCCCAGACAATGATAGAAAAATACCCCATGTCACATACAGGGACATGATATAAAACCCAGTAACGGTCCACATGGAGATTATCGACAATATGAGAAAGCATCCAAATATGCCCGAGGCATCTATAAGAAAGTGAAATAGCAGTATGTAGAATAGTAAAGCAACAGATAGAGTACCGACGTCCATTGTTCCAAATACAAATTAAAGTACCCAAAATCCTTGAGCAGAGAAAAACGCTAATCATGTGAGGAGTGTGATATGTCCAAAATATAAAAAGACCATCAGACCATATCAATAAACCAGCAACATAGACCAGCATCGCTAGTTTTGAAGCCAGAGTGATAAACATTAATCATTTTTTTTTCACAAGAGAAAAAATGATGTTTTGAATATATTATATGAAGTAAAACAGTCCATGAAGTCATTACATTTTCACATCTGAAGATTGGAACCCAAATATCCATCTAGAAAAGTGGAAGTCCCACCCCAGACAGTGATAGAAAAATACCCCATGTCACATACAGGGACTTGATATAAAACCCAGTAACGGTCCACATGGAGATTATCGACAATCTGAGAAAGCATCCAAATATGCCCGAGGCATCTATAAGATAGTGAAATAGCAGTATGTAGAATAGTAAAGCAACAGATAGAGTACCGACGTCCATTGTTCCAAATACAAATTAAAGTACCCAAAATCCTGCAACAGAGAAAAACGCTAATCATGTGAGGAGTGTGATATATCCAAAATATAAAAAGACCATCAGACCATATCAATAAACCAGCAACATAGACCAGCATCGCTAGTTTTGAAGGCAGAGTGATAAACATTAATCATTTTTTTTCACAAGATAAAAAACGTTGTTTTGAATATATTATATGAAGTAAAACAATCCATGAAGTCATTACATTTTCACATCTGAAGATTGGAACCCAAATATCCATCCAGAAAAGTGGAAGTCCCACCCCAGACAATGATAGAAAAATACCCCATGTCACATACGGGGACATGATATAAAACCCAGTAACGGTCCACATGGAGATTATCGACAATCTGAGAAAGCATCCAAATATGCCCGAGGCATCTATAAGAAAGTGAAACAGCAGTATGTAGAATAGTAAAGCAACAGATAGAGTACCAACGTCCATTGTTCCAAATACAAATTAAAGTACCCAAAATCCTTGAGTGACGTAATCATGTGGAGTATCGGTAACCATCTGTTGCATCCGAGGCTGTAAGGTTCGAGCTCGCTTGTTTTCCATTAGCTGGCCGCTACAACATCCTTTGTTCATAGCAAAAAGTTCTGTGGATATACGGAAAGCAGTATAATACGTAGACCATATAAAGCATAGCTCTGTATTTCATGATTTAAATAGAAACAGGGCAACATTTTTTTTTTCCAATTGTTATGAACATAATTCGACCGTGAAATATTAATATAATAAAACATCCCGCAGCGCTTCGACTATAAAAAATCATATAAACATGGCTCTGTATTTCAAAAAACAGGTTTAAAATAGAAACAGGGAAACATTTTTTTTTTCTAAGTAAATTCAATCTATTAACAGTGGGAATAAAATTACATCGAAGTCAAAAACATTGCCCAGACTCATGGCAAATTTGTCATCAAAAAATCAAAAAATTAAGAAGACTGCCCTCATACGGGGAAACTAGTCTTGAACTTTTACAGAATTCAAAAATATTACGGAAGGGTCAATACAGTCATATAATTTAAAAACAGCCCAATTAAGTGGGCCGCAGCTGAAAAACAAATTAACCCAGGCTTCTCCTCGGCTCCTCGGCGATTCGGCACAAACCCGGAGGTCCGAGGATCGCTAGGTGCTATAGATCATGTGGCTCCCCTCTGAAGAGCCGTCTTTGTGCTTTTACGAGCTCATTCCTTGGGACGGGTGCATTTTTCTTCCATTTGGGCCTCCTCCCGGAAAACCACAATAATTGTTGCTGTGATGCGTGGGCGGTTTAAAGAACAATTAAAGGAAAAATGCGCAGTGCACGTCATGGGAGAAAGTGAAGCGCTGGGGAAATGTGGAGCAGGAGAGCCCATACGGTGGCCAGATCCTACAACTCGACCCCGCCCACTTCTAGTATCTGGACAACGACCTGCGTGATAATCACTGGACTGGGAAGACGACTCAGTTGAGGGGCTGGAGGGAGCGCGCAGGGGTTGACCTCTAGTGCTCCCCCTGCGGCAACGCATCCTATGACGCAGGCGAGGCATGGGTGCAGTCTCAGCAGTGGGCACAAGGAGACGGAGCGGAGATTCCGCCGAGAGAACGGTGCGGGACCGGACGAAATGCGGTGTGCGACGAGGTCCCAAGCGATTCGGTGGCCACTTCTCCTTCTTGTCACAGTGAGCAGGCAGTGTAACCCAACAACCGGCTCGTCTGAAAAACCATAGCGAAATGCCATTTTATCAATGCAATCGAAGGACGCTCGTCATAATTAATCTCTGATCATTAATGAGAGCCGAAGGCCGGATCATATTGGAGCATGCAGAATCGCTAACGAGAGTGGAGGTCCGATCTTGAACAGTGTTAAAACTTAATGCGATTTGATGTGAAAACCTTGGAACTTAATTGAACAGTGTTAAATCTTAATGCGATTGATATGAAATCGCCACATCCATGTCCCATCACCTTAAACGACATCGAATGCACCCGCAGCTGGGAGCAGGGCAAGTTTTAATTGAGGACACGTGGCATAAATTGATTGGAGCGGATCTTTGTTTGGGCCGCTCGCGCAGTGGAAATTCGGACCCGAAAAAGATTAGGGCGAATTTGATAAGAAATTCGCGTCACAACTCTCCCTCCGCACGCCAGCCCAACTTCGAACCCGAAAAATATTAGGGCAGAATTCATTTGGTTTTCGCGTCACAAAATTGGCCGACGTCAGCAGGCTATTTTGGAACGCGAATTTGGTTTGAATTGTGGTTTATCGCCGTTTGAAGTCCGACGGGCTCGACTTAAGAACAATTTTGTTTGATCCCATTTTATAAAATTTGTGTTGGTTTTCTTTCATAATACACATATTTATAATAAATCATGGGAATACCACACTAAACATGTGGAAAAGTTATATAAATTATTGAGAAAAATCATTTTTATGTAAAAATATCCAAATGTGCTTTTGGGAAATAAGAATTCGAGTATTTGGTTCATATTGTTTTAAAGGAAGGAGTGAAGTTGGAGCCTCAAAAGATGCAAGCTATTACAAAATGACCTATTCCTAAGAAAATCAAGGTTCTTAAAAGATTTTTTAGACTTACATGATCAATATGATGATAATTATGATAATTTCACAAAACAATCACTAGCTATTTTGAGGGATGAGATATTAGAACTTCAGCTTGATGAGGATTTTTTAAGAGCTTTATTTATTCTTTTGAAATCAAGAAAATATTCTCCCAAATTGAAAATATGTGTTCTTGAGATAATTTCTGAAAATTATGAAAATGAAATTAAACTTTTGCATTCTCAAATCCAGTCATACAATTTCCGAAATCCTAAAGAATTCTTTGAAAATCTTCCTTCTCCTAAGCAAGAGGAAATTGTACTATCTTTTGACTTGCATATTGAGGATGATTATTCTTTCAAAAACAAGACAAAAGAAATAGTTTCAAGGCTTAATATTCAGAATACAACTGAGCAACCAATCATTGAAGGCCTAGAAGTAAATAACATACATCATACTTTTATTGATCCTATATCAGATTATATGGAGAATATTTTAGCCCAAATCTGCAAACATGTTTTCTCTATAAGGATAAAATACATCAAAAGTGGCCTTTACACATCATATCATTTATTATAAAGGCACATGATCATAATATACTTCCAATTTTGATCACAAGCAATCAAGTTATCCATTTATTGTTACAGCTACTTGATTGGCTTCATTGGCATTTTTGTATTGCCTGATTCAATAAGATTTTTAGTAGGTTGAGTAGGTAGATGAGTGCCAATAAGCTCAGAATTTTGAGCATTTTTTTTTTAGTTTTCAATTTTCAGCTAGTTTTTCATTAAGTTGGTTTGAAAACTTTTGTGTGTTGTTTTAGTTTCAGATCAGATTTCAGTTTGCAGAAGACAGAAGACATTTACAGGTTCACCAAGGTCAATGGATGAGGACAACTGACCTGTTGTTATTGAATTTTCACCAGGAAAAGCCATCCCCAAGTGGAGCCAGTGTTAGACTCCTATACCAATAGGTGTCATATTTCATGATTGACTTGATGGGCTATGTAATATGTTCATACATTTTCTTGTTGCAAAGGTTTTCCATATTATCAAAAAATCAAAAAAATTTAAAAAATGTAAAGAGGGTATACCCTAAAAGAAAAATCAAAGAGTAAAAAGAATAAAAATGGCCAAAAAAGTAAAAGAAAATGAACCCCACCAAAAGAAAGGCCAAGGAAAGTGTGCAAGTCTAAATGCCACTGCTTTTTGCTCTTATGTAATAAATAAAATTGTGTGCAACTTGTATCCTATGCCACAATTTATGAATAGTCAAACAGTTTAAGCTTGGCTATTTCATCTTCAATTTCATGTTTTAGAGATAGAGAATAAAATCTAATCAAACTGTTTAATCTTGGCAGATAAGTAGATAGGTAGAGTAAATAAAAGGAGCTCAATAGCTTAATCTGAGCCCTTGGATGTAATAAGGTTAGACTTAGATAGATTTCTACATGTAAAAGAAAAGAAAGTGTGATAAGGGTTTGCCAGTCTAAGTGCACCCTAATAAAGAAGAAAAAATGGTAGAGTAAAGTAGGTAGGGTAGGTAGATGATGTTGTAGAATTGCATGTGATGGACAATGACTCTAAATGTGTTAATATTTACTTTCATCACAAAGTGCAAAGGAAGACACTATACTGGAAGAAATTCAAAGCAAAGCAAAGTCAAAGTTATTAACTTCCCTTCTCATCTTCCCCTAAAGATTTCACTAATTTCCCCTAAGTACTAAGGTATTTGAAAATTAGAGGGGCTCAAGGAATTTCCTTGACTTTTGGAGGGACCGGACCCTCGGCCCAATAATTGGAAAAACCTAAGTACTTGAAGTCATTCTTCATAACATTCACTCATTTCTAAACATCTTTTCCTAAGTAAAATCCCATTTTACTTAGGAAAATTATGCATTATTTCATAAAAAACCCTCAAAATCACATTTTATTCCAAGTCTAAGTGATGAAGTGATTATAATGCAATTTGCTTTTAAATCTTCACTTTCTTAGTTATATTAATGTATTTGAGTTTACATTGTCCCCTTGTCATATTAACATTGATTTTATGTATTAAATCCTTACAAAAATAACCTTCTCCTATTATATATAACTCATTTTTATATAATATCCCCAAAAACCCATTAATAAATTTTAGCCAAAGTTATTTATTCCCACATGTTTAAATAAAAAACCCACTTTATGCCCCCTTTGGCTAAATATATCGTAATATTAAATTCCGCCCCCTATGGTAATTATATTAATCTGATTTAATTATCATATAATAAAAGCATATTGAAAAATTAATTAAAACATGTTTTATTACGTGTTTTAATACAAAAATAATTCTTCCCCTGTGTATTTTAATCCCCCGACTCCCTTTCCCAAGGTTAAAACTATAAACCCTTTGTAAAATCCCCAATACCTCCCTTAACAGCTAACCTTGGTTAAATCATTTCCCGATCACTTTCCTGCATTTTTATAAACAAATTGATTAATCCTCACGATTAATTAACTCCGCCAATCAGATTCCCCCCGATGAGATTAATTAACGTTTAATTGCGTCGGGCCCTCCATATTAAATCCCCGTCACTTCCACGTCCCCATCGCCGTTCGATCAACCCATCTGAGATCAACGGTTATTAATGATATCGCTAGCCATCCGCGTCCGAACAATAACGCGCGATGGCCCGGTGGTTTTCAAACAATGCCATGCCACGCGTCAATCATTCTATGGAATCGCTCACCCTCCACCCAAAACCACTTTTCCCCAAAAACGGTGCGATGGAAACCGCTTACCGCTTGCCTCTCGTGACTCATCCTCCGTACCTGCTGACGTCATCCATTAAATAAATAAATAAAAACCCGTCACCCTTTGGACTTTGTGAATAAAACAATTTTGCCCGCGTCATTTTCATTATTCTGTAAACGACCAAAGTCTCATGCAGAGAATTTCAAAAACAAACTGTCAAGCGCCATCAACTGTATTTTGCCGAAGACAATTGCATACCAGTAATCCAGAGTTCGTACGCCATAGCCTGTACCTGTTTAATCACTGTTCATCTCCCAAAAAACAGGTATTTACCCCAATTCCCGTTAAAACTCTGTGAAATCCTAGCTTTTGTTTTAAATTCCGCACGAAAGACAGAAACAGAGTTCAATTTGGTCTTGTTCAATCCCCATAATTGTAAATTACATTCCCAAAACTTGTAATTGTGTTTGTTCTTCACAAAAACCCGAAATTCATTTCTGAATCCACAAGAACCAGAAATGGAGGTTCCAGTGGCTCTGAACATCGCACCTTTAAATGCCCCTCACAGAGATTTAGACTATTTGCCCCTAGCAGATAGATATTTTAAAATTAAAGACCTGGTTCTTAGTGATAATCCTCTTCGAACCTTTTGCCGCTGCAGAGATAACTTTATAAACGGTTATGATATTATTGGATTATGGGAATCCAATCTCCCCATGTATCTTCTCCCCTCAGTCCATATTTTTCCCGAGTTAATTCATTACTGCCATGCAAACTATGACCCCAATCAAAGAGCAGTTTTTTCCCTGAGTCAGAACATCCTTTTCCCAATCACTACTCAGTCGATAAATGAAATGCTGCAATTTCAACCTGGTCAAGCCCTCACTCCCCTGTCCATGGGAGAATTACTTGAAAAGTCTTCCAATTTGTCCCATGAAGAGTTAAATCGCATTTGTCAAACCTTCATGTTACCAGAGCATCAGCCCAAAGGCCCTCCCCCCTATGGTTATACTTTTTTCACTGATGTGGGAAGGATTATTTTGAATATGATATCCTTTATCATAGGTTTCAATACTAGTGAATATGTTGATCAATTAACCCTAGTATTGTTGTCTATATTTACCCCTGGACAGTCCCCTGCTGTCAAGTATGATTTTGCATCCTACATTGCTGATAAAATCCATGATCAATTCATGAGATTTGAGAATGAAAAAGTGTTCAAATATTCTTCTGTTATATATTATCTCATGATTTATTACCAATAAGAAAGTTTCCCTTTCCATGTTCAGAAACTTGATGCCAAAGGAAATCCTAGGTCTGTGATATTTTGGTCTGCCATCACCCATAATTCCTCTGATTCTCCTTACTCCTATAATGAGTTTATTGACCTATTTGTACACCCTGCAACCACTTTGTTAACAAGAGTTTCCCCTCCTAGAATCAATAATGAAATCAAGAAAATTCTACAGCTCTCAAAACAATATAGGGTAGGTGACTGGTACTTGTATCAAAATCACACTGAGATCAGAATATATGGATGTGAATTGTGCCCATTCAAGTTGCCCAAATATTTCCCCATGAGACTCTTTGCACTAGAGTATTTCAGGCAGATGATTAACTCAGATATAGTTCATTTCTGCAATGCAAAGAAAAAGGCTCAACGCATGATCAAAAGTCAATTAGGTCCCTTTGTTTGTAACTCTAGAGATGCTGGAAAGGAAGCAGAAAGAATCTTAGAAGAATATCTCATATTACAAAAAAGTTTTTACTGGGTGTCTTATGACCCAAATAGCTTTACCTGTGATAGAAGAATGAAAAATAAACTATCACCATACATTCATCACAAAATTCCAGAAATTGAACAATATGCCAATATGGATGAATGGATGGAAGGAACATTGGTAGAACAGGATAGTGAGCAGGTCAATGTTGAAAATGTAATGAAAGACCTTGAGAAAATACTTGACATAGACTCTTTTGGACAGGTGCAGATACCAGGTATTGGTCCTTCTTCTGCAGGGACTTCTCAGCAAAATTTACAGGAGATCAGTGCATTGGCCACAATACAATCTAAAGGAAAAGAAAAGGAGCCTGACATACAAGTATTTGAAAAATTCACAATGACAGAGCAACCTGAGACTTCTAAAGAACAGGGTCAAGTAAAAATTCCTCCTATTCGGATCAATGAGCCAGAAATTTCAATTTTACAAACTCCTATCAATATAGAAAAAGGCAAGAAGAGAGATGTTGAAGTTGCTACCCCTGTTGGTGGATCTTCAGAACAACCTCATGCTAAAAGACAAAAATTAAATCCTCTTCCAGAAGTAGATTTTGTTCAGGAAATTCCTGATAGCCAGAGAGAAGATTTGGATAGTCAACAAACATGTACAGTCAGTGGGGCATCCACTACTTTACAGAGAAAAGAGCTGCAAAAGCAACAGAGTGTTGAAATATCTTCTTTCAACCCACCAGTTAAAGATGCAGGAGATATAAAGAAAACCTTTATCATTATAAAAGCCAGGAATGATCCACTAAGACTCCAGGTTTACAATCAGTATTTGAAGATGGCTCCTAAGAATCAAGAAAGATTGATGTCAGCTTATGACATTCAGTAAGGCAAAATGATAATGAGTCACTTCAAACCAAAAGTGCATCAGCCTCAAACAGTTGCAGATTATATTAGAACAAATTTTGAAGTCTTAGCAAAGGATATTCATCCTTTAGATCAGATTGAGTTACATAAGCAGACTGGTGAAATGATCTATTCTACTCTGACCGATAAAGCAATGGCAGCTCAGAAGTTGCAGGATTTTTTGGAGAACACTAATGCACAATTGCAGCTTGAAAAAGCCTCTTCTCAGGCCAAAGACAACAGGATAAAGACATTGGAGGAAATAATCATTGGATTGGGTCACAATCCTAAAGATGTCAAAGGTATAGAGGCCCTAATTAAGAAAAAAGATGATGATATTGCAACTTTGAGAAAGCAGTTGAAATTGCCAGCTTCAAGACATCCACAAACTGAAGAGATGATAAAGAAAAATTCTAAAGAAGAAATGATGGACTTGCTTTTGAAATTGAATGAGCAACTAAATGAAACAGAAAAAGAGCTTGAACAGGCATTAAAGAACAAGCAGTCTACTATTCCAGCATTAACAACAGAGGCAATTACAGGTACATGTACATCCACAACAGGTCAGCCAACAGAGCTATCACAGGTAAATACTTCCAATTTGAGTTCTGAAGAATTAATAAAGTCAATGAATGAATTGAAACCTCAAGTAACATAACTCCAGCACACAAAGTTACAGCTTACTAATTTAGAACAAAGATATGATCTCTCAAAAATGAGTGTTGCTGATAAAACAAGAGATGTCAAAATATTAGAAAAATTGGTTAAAGCATTGGAAAAGGATCTCACATCGGAGAAACCTTTAAAGGAAATAAATGAAATTCTTTGGGACAACATTATCCAATCAATAAAGGATGTCTGGTCTTCAATTCAGATTATGTATGAACAAAATGATTTAGTCAAATTGGCTGTAGAAGAAGTTCAAAGTACAAGAGAAGAATTGGGAAATAGGCCCGAGGAAGCCAATCAACTCATACGGTTTCTAAACACTCAAACCAGACACCAACTTGTAGAACTTGGTATTCAGGACAGGACCGGAACAATTTTGGAAATAAAAAGAGTTTTTACTAAGAGAACCCTTATGTAGAATCTAGAACGAAGGTGCTCAGATATGCAAGAAGAAATCATTGCCTTCAGAGAAAGATTTGATATTTTGTTGAAAAAAGGATTGCTCAGTCCTATAGTTTCAGAGGATAAACTAATGGACCTTGAAAGCTATGTTGAGAAATTGGACAAGTATGCTGACAATCAGGCCAATTATTCAACCAGTACATCAGAAGCAGCATTGCCAACAGGAAAAAATCTTCATGACATATTGGAAAATTTATTTTATTTTGAGCATGAAGTAAAGCATTTGTTTCCAATTCAACCTACCTTTTTCAGATATACTTAGGCTGATGAAACATTGAGAAAAATTCAACGGACCAGAATACCATAAGATAAATGGTGGGAAGAACTGTTGGAAATTTTGTGAAATTTATCCTTATATGAAATTTTGCTTATTTACTACAGTATACCATGATAAAAAGGATAAACAGAGGTCAAAGTGTATCAGTGAAAACAAAGAGTATCAGTAAAGCAAGGCAGTCAGAACAAAATTACTGAGGATGACAGCAACGGGCCAAAACATAGGGCCTGCCTCTAGCACATTCTCAAAAGAAGGAAACATCACAACATCAGTTACTTTTTATCTTATCTACGAGACCATTTGTCTCTATTTTTATTGTAACTTATTCATGAGTCACCCTAGATTATATCTCAATTTGTTATGAGATATTTTTGATATTTTTTGTATAAATACTCCCTCAATTAGAGTATTGAGGGTGGATTCTTATATTTTGCTGTAATATTGACTTTTTCGGAATAAAGAGCTGTTGGAGAAATTTTTTGTGGCTTGCTGGATGATGAATTGATGCGAAAGACTTTTTACAGGATTCATGTGTCAAACTACAGATCAATAAGTCATCTTTCTCTTGTGTTTTAAAGTCTTTATATATGTTTATCATATCACTGTGTTTTCATTTCTGAATAGATAATGAAAAAGAGTAAATCAGAAAGTGCTTAAGTGTAATATGATTTTAATCATCGTTATTCTAAATGTTTTCTTCTAAACTGGTTTTAAATAGTGAATTCTTAATTGCTCCTGTTTTACTAGTTTAATCATTTTGATTATTTAGTAAAGAATACTTGAATGCTCTTTATTGATAATCACTCAATTTCCCTCTTTGAATGTGTTGAAAGATTCTTAATTGCCTTTCATCCATTTTAATTCCATCTCATTCGCTTTAAAGTTCTAAAATTGTTCTCTGTTTGATTATCTTGCCCTGTAAAACCATCTTTTGTTTAGAAACTTAATCCAATGAAGCCATATTTTTGACTCCATAGCCCAATGGCCTGAATTACTTCAATCTTGCCCTCAGCTATCGAATTCCACCACCTAAAGTCAATCAAAACCCTTGAACTTTATAACTAGCCTAATATCTTTCAAAACAAAGCTAAATTTTAAAGAGAGAGCCCTCTCTAGGTACAGATTGGCTAGATTCTGTACCTAAAATATTGGTTTGTGGTTACCTCGGACCCCTTTCCTCTTCTCTACAACTTCAAGGAAAATCTGAGTGATAACATAGTTAGTGTTAGACTCCTATCCAATAGGTGTCATATTTCATGATTGACTTGATGGGCTATGTAATATGTTCATTCATTTTCTTGTTGCAAAGGTTTTCCATATTACCAGTATTGATGGATCACCCCACACCATCCCACCCACTAGAAACGGTGAAAAAGGAAACCCGAGAAAACTTCTGAAATATCTCAAGATGACTATATGGGTGGTTCTTATGAATCAACCAACCATTAAGAACATGCTCATCAATCCAAACCATGAGTATTATGTGACAATATTCAAGCAGGCACTGAATCGGATTTCTGAAGCTATGTTAGAGAAACCCTAAACTCTCACTGAAAATAGGTGAAATGTGGCACCACTCGGAGATTGACATGTGCCAATTGGTACAAGTGGTAGACAATTGGCATGCTCAAACAATGAGGTGATGCAGGAATGACATGAGGGAGAAAATATCAGAAAAGCCCCAAATCTGGAGAACTAAAGCTCATCACCAACCTGAGATTGACAACTTTACATGATGTAACCTATGAAATCGTAAATGGAGAAATCATAGTAACTATTGTGGATGATTTTGTCACCCTCCTAGAGACAGCCTAGAGTTTCCATAGACCAGTGCCTAGGACATCTTAATATAGCAAGGAGTTCATTTAGTTTGGGTTGTCAGTCCAAGAACTCTCTTACTATCTCTTGTTTTGAACAAGGAAATCAGATTTGAATGGGACCAATCTCTCTCAGAAGCTGATACAAATATAAGAATAATGTAGGGACACAATGTAGAACTTCAGCATGAAAGCATCAGATAGTTAAGAGACCGCTTACTGTAAAGAGGGCCGATTCAAATAATATATCACAGAAATCAGATATCAGGAAGTGAATGCAGTGAGGAAACATAAGGAGATATTAGCTGACATGAGACTGATACCCAGATACACAACATAACCATATAAGGGCGCACCAATTTATGAATCCTTATATGACAATGGCGTTTTAAAAGCACCCTCCTCAAGTAACTAATATAGCAGAAAGTATGAAGAGAGTGAACATGGAACAGTATATCATGACTAGGCCTATTTAAAGCGCTTGACTAATTCCAGAAAGGGCACTACTTAAGATGAATCCTTACTGCAAACTAGTGAGCCACTCGCATTCTAGAACATGATACAAGAAGACAAATAGCATGAAATGAGATAATGTATTAACACATAAGAGAAATTACATACTGTGAGATACCATAGATCAGAATCCTCAATACAGTTATAGCCCCTCCTCACTGAGACCCTACGCGCTCTGAAACCTCATACAGAAATGTTACAAAATGTATGCCTTCTCGCTGCACAGCCTACTGATAGAAATCTGGAACCCTTCAAAAATCTTATTTTTAAGTATTTATAGAGAAGACAGAAACTTTTGGAGGAGGAGGTAGACGAGGCACAATTAATGACTCGGTTTGAACCAACCTGGCGGAAAACATTCGCGCCTTCTCCTATGAATGACTGACTATAAATGAATACAACTAACAGTCCGCCTAAAGAAATGAATGCTGGGAGATAAAAATCTCTTTATATACAAGACAAGAATAATAAAATATATGCAATATGCTGCCCGCGGCTGAGGAAAGATCTGTTGCCGTAAAAGATTTGGAACAATCTGTATTTCAGTACTGTACTCTCGGCCTTTGGCTTTGGGTTTGAGTCCTGGATCTTTAATGCGGGGAGGATGCATCTGGAGAGTTCTGAGAATCCACATCTATGTTTTCTTTAATGGCGGTCAGCTCTCCCACCTACCCTCAGCTTCTTTCTTTAATTTCGCCAGTTAAAATATGTCCTTCAGATCTTAGCAACGGAGGCGGCAAGTTAAAGCGCTAGCTGAGTCGTTTTAAAACCTGCAAAACCCGCAAAACATTAGAGAAAAATGACTCGGTGACAGGGAATGTGGATATGACAGCGGCCCTGGAGTCGGTAATACAGACTAGGCGAGGTATTGAGAAGGTGCGGGGTGACAGGAAACGCACGAATATAATGGAGAAATAGAGGGTGACAGTGCAAAACACAATGGAGCGGCAATGGATGGACGGGTCAAAGGTTCATAAAAATATGACACGTAACCAAAATATATGAATGGTGGAGGAGGAACACGTCATACACTTGTGAATAATGATGACACGACCACAGGAAGTGGGACCCAAATCGGCAATCGCAATCGGGAGGTGGAGCGGGGAGACCGGGATGACAGATTTTGTAAGTTCCGATTGCGATTGGAGGCAGGATCGCGATCGACCCAGGGCCGTTCGATCTCAGAACAATTTCAACGGCTACACTTGCATCGGAGGGTAATAGAGTGGTAGGCCATGAAATACCGTCGGTCTGTTGTGCGCGGGCCCCCCATATGAGTTGATTGCCGCGCCGTTGATTTGAGCCAGATCGGACGGCCAGCATTGTGCCCGATCGTTAAAACAATAAGCCCCTCCTTGCTTTGAATTATGGTTTCCAAACTCGGGTCATATGGAAGCCGAAATGGGAGGGAGTCAAACTCTTAGCGGCTCGGCCTGATTGTTTAAATTTGGAGTTTTTTTTTTTTTAATTATTGTAGAGCAGATTTTCGGGCGGAGATAGCAATACCAAGCAGGGTCATGAGATTTTAGGCCACGGCAGAGGCTGAGAACGGATTTGAATGAGGCAGCGGAGCAAAAATCACAGGCAGCGGAAGATATGTACAACAGTAACAATAAAGTAACCTATGTAACAATAAAGTTGGATTCATCCTGGGAGTGGTAATGGGAGAAATCATAGTGAACAACAGGAAACATGCAAAGTTGCTTACAATCAAATAGATGAAAAAACACATACAAAAAACTTAGATAATAATCATGAACAAGCTTAATATTGAATTATGAACTGTAAAGGAACTTGCAAAATGTGACATTACGAACTTGGTCAAGCGCACAAGCAAAAATATCCTGGACATGACCCTGGTTGACAAGTTGTATTGCTCATGATGCAAGAGGATTTGTACCTGCACTGCCAAGTCAATCAAAATCCATCATTATCTATACAATAAATACAAGTAATTGATGTAGTATTTTTACTCTAAGATGCATTCTTATGATAATGTTAGAACATATGTTTAAAATGTCAAAACATACCTGAATAAGCTCCTCTTCGTTTCAAGAACAATTTATTGGAGTCGCATGAACTTGGAACAAGCCTCCCACGATCTGAAAGAGTAGCAACTAAGTCAACAGTGACTTTTTTGTTGCTACGTTGGATCGAGGAAGGTTTGCTCCAAGATTAAATCGCTCCAATAAATTATTCTCTACTAAACAGGGGCAACCACGTGAAGGTGGAAGCTTTTATGCCCGCCCCACCCGCCCCACCCCCTCACATCACTCTCAATTCTCCAATACCCAATCTATATTTTATTTTTTACTTTCATGAGCATAAAAAAAAAATATTCAATAACTAATTAAAAAACAATTCAACAAAAAGTACGCAAGGAAACATTGCAATTAATGCTTGACATAAAAATAGTATGATAAATGAGTTTTTTATATAACGCAAAAAAATGTTCCAAGTATGGTAACGTTTGTCTTATAATAATACAATATTTTACATTGTCAAACTTTCTTTTTCTTCTTCCTATTTTTAAAGCTCCTAATTACATCATCAATATCATCGTGCTCTGCTCCTGTTTCGTGCCTTTCGACCCGCACTGCTGACCTAGTTGCGTATTCACGATGTCTGGGCTCATCCAATGACGGGGCATCGCCTACAAAAGCAGATAATATTAAATTTTAATTGTCAGTTTTTAAATATCATTGAACTAGTTCGGTAATATTAATAAAAAAAATTGCAATGAGATTATTTACCTGGTGCACCAGTTGTCGCCGCTGACCTAGTTGCATAGTCACGATGTCTGGTCTCATCCAGTGACGGGACATCGCCTACAAAAACAGATAATATTAAATTTTAATTGTCAGTTTTTAAATATCATTGAACTAGTTCGATAATATTAATAAAAAAATTGCAATGAGATTATTTACCTGGTGCACCAGTTGTCGCCGCTGACCTAGTTGCGTAGTCACGATGTCTGGTCTCATCCAGTGACGGGGCATCGCCTACAAAAACAGATAATATTAAATTTTAATCGTCAGTTTTTAAATATCATTGAATTAATTCGGTAATATTAATAAAAAAAAAATCAATGATATTAATAAAAAAAAATTCAATGAGATTATTTACACAATTGCACCGATTTAATAGCCGTTAAATTTGTTATATAATATTCCTCTCTAGTGGTAAAATCCTCAAATCCTCAAGGGAAACATTCTTTGTCATTTAAACAAAAAACATTATAAGGACAACCATCAAGGTATAATTAGAAAAAATTATAAGTGGAAATTAATTACCATCATGGCCCTCACTAATAGTAGCATTGTCGGCTTGGTCCCCACTACAATGATCAGGTTGCACATGAGGATCATCTACATCTGGCTCTAAAACTGGGTTATTTGCCTCATCGGTAGTGCTACTCCCCTGATTTAAAAAAAGTTGTTAGACATTAAATTTATGGACGAAAACAAACATATTGAAAGGTTAACATTTTACCTTATCAGGCATTCTGGATCTTGGGACCTACCCCAAGCTTCTGCGATGTTCAACTACGGCTTGATAGCTAGAATAGAAAACGATATTTTTATCTTCCTCTGTAGTTTATGTTCCGAAGACATCACCCTACATTACATATGATTGTGTATTTCTAATGTTATTTTATAGGATTACAAAAAAATTGAAAGGTGATACAATTAATTATAATATGTTTAGCTACTTACAATTCTTGCAACTAATTTCAAGTAGCCGCCTTGGCCTAGCTTGTGATGGCTTTTTTTTTAAATCCTAGCTTTGGTTGCCTTTGAAGTGTCAGGCAACTTATCATCAAAATATTGAAGTCAGATATGACGTAGCACACTTTATTTTAGACATAGAGAAAATTAAAGCTATTGAATTAAAGTTGTAATTTACCTTGCGGGTCCGGTTAGCATTTTCCTTCTTTCTTTTATACCACTATAACACCTGTTGTCATGGATGAGTGCTCTCCACTCACTCTCTGAAACTACGAGAGGATGCTCATATGTAGGGTTAAATTGCAATTGCGTCTTATAGGTGTCCCTGGTATATTTCAAATATTTTCCGGCTACCCGAGCCACCGCTGTTTTGTCAAATGTGTCGACCCCAAAAAAGGCTTCTAGATAATCTAGAAGTTCTTTTTTCAGGTTGGAATTCTGGGAATTCCACTGCAATAACGATAGAAGTTGGGCAAAAATTGCACCAGTTTAAAACTCTCCGGAAACACCTTAGAGCAAATTGTTTCCTACACAGAAAAAAAATATATTATCATTAATTTAAAAATAAAATCATGATAAATATGTTTTAGATAGAGTACATGAAATAGTTAAAATATTAAAATTTACCTGGGAGTTGTACGTGCTTTATAGGGACACCTTCATCGTTCACCAAAAACGTGCCATTAATGGTCACTATGGAGCTGACACGTGTAGCTCCAGGAAACGCAATAATGTAGTTGGCCATATCAGCCTCATCATTGCCAACACGTTCAGCGGTTGGCTGGGTGTCTGCTTGGGCAGGGTGTGTTTCTTGGCTAGCACCTAAAGGAGTAGAAGGTGTACGAGAGGGTTGTTGGGCAATCTCTTGCCCTTGTGTCCCACTACCACAAACACCGGGTTCAGAAAATGCCAGAAAACGCTACATACAAAATAACTTTTTGTTAGTTTAGTCAATGTAAAAATTAAAAATCAAACTATCACAATTCATCTTATGCAGAACAAAAAAAATATCCTTTTGACTTTTTCTTATTACCTGATATCTTTCTAGCTGCCTCATAAGATGTTGTATCCTCTCTTCTGTTTCATGTGTTTGAGGCACGTCTATCAAAGTATTAAATTCCGACCTTGTATCTCGTGCCTTTTTTCGTAACAAGAACACTGGAGATAGGGATGAAGAAAGCTCTTCCTCAAAGAGGGAATCATCAGGCGTACCATGGCTAGGTGTCTGCATATTTGAACAAAATTAATATTATTTCAATTATGTAAATAACTAAAATACCTCAAGATAGAGCAATGCTGGCACTTTACATGTTCTTCCGTTGGCCTCTTTCCACGATCATCCCGTCTCGGGGTTGTTCCTGCACTGCTCTGATCAGTCTGCCACATTGCAATAAAATTATAAATGTAAAAACTTGAAAACAATATCTAACTTCAAAACACAAAATGAAAACTGAAATAATTTCTAATAAGACACCGGAAGACAGAGTTAGAGTTTCAAATATGCCTTGCATTGAATTCAGTCCTAGAAACATGTCATTGCACATTAAGGCACCCAAACAAGAGACGAGTTGACAATGAAGACCTTATTGAATATATTGTTGGAGCAACTTCTAGTAAACTTGTTGTGAAGACCTTGAGGATATTTTTGGAGCAACATTGTTGAAGCTGATGGTATAGCATTGTTGGAGACGATCTTGAAGGGCCTTGAAGTGAAGCTTTTGGACCAACTATTGAAAAATCCTTAGAGCATTTAAGTGAGGCACTTTCTATCTTCCATCACCTTTTTCCTTTCATTATCGTTTAAACAATTTTGTTGATATTTAATGTTTGAAATCACGTTATAATTCCTTGATTATATGTGTTTGGTGACTTTCCCTTTGAAATTACCCAAAAATGCCCTGGAAATTTTATCTTCAGGATGCATGTCTGACCCTATTGTTCAATATTTTGATTGATAGTAGTAAACATAGAGAGTTAAGGGGCTCTTGACTTGGTTTGGTTGGGCCATTAGATCCCTAACATCTACTAGGGAGAACCCCCCGTGAGTTGGAGGAGAGATAGCCCGAAGTGAAAAGAGGTTGGTGAGGTGACAATGGGGCTATTGAATTACACATGGTATCACACTTTAGCTTTAGGACTTTATCTTGAGAAGTGCGAGATTTTGCTATATCAATTTTCAAATTGTTTACAACACTATTGTTAAGAACTAATAAGAAGTGATGTTGAGGGGTTTTTGGGTATAAGAAACAATACCATTTAAAAACTAGGGTTCTCAGTCCTTGGCATTCCTTCACCCGGGCCTAGGGGCACACTAGAATAATTTCACACTAAACCATGCAAACTTAAAAGTAACTTAACAGATCCATAAAGTAATAATAATAATAATTCCTAATTTCCTATTGTATGATATGATGCAAATTATTCAAACATGAAGCAATGAAGACATGCAATGTTTGAATTTCAAGATTGATGAACCAATACAAGAAGTTAGAAACTACAACTTTGATTCAATACTTTGTGTCCTAACTCAAGGAAGGAATCTAGTTTGTAGTACAGAACATGCATCGTGTATTATCAATTCTTAATTGACAACAACTAAAGGTCATCTACCTCATCATTTCCTTCCCATTTTGTGTTTTTATGTTATATTCCTTATAAAAGTGGCAAATTTCTCTCAAAGTAAGCAACCACTGAATAAAATAAAAAATAGTTGAGATATGATTGAGAAATGGTCATTTATTTCTTGAAAGGATCTTCACAATTTCTTTGGTTGTTTTCCATCTCAAGAAACAAGAAATGACCTAAGAAACTATCGTGATGTAATATAAGAAACAACATAGTGCAATGGCCATTTTCAAAGCCAAATGATGTCCATTGAGGACATGGCCTTTATTTGGTTCCTGTTTCATAGGAGTTTCGGGTAGAAATGGAACTTTGTTGTACCATTTCTAGTAGTAAAAAGGGAAAACCTTCTTTTTCCATGGGAAATAATTTATCTTTCCTTTTTCAAGATAATCTAAATCACAAAAAATATGAACTATACTGCACACATTCTTAGATAATGTGAAAGTGGAAAAGGAATACCCTACACAAGTGATGCACACATGTACATTTTAACACTAATAGATTTTTGTAGTTGAAATGCAATGCTTGTTTTCATTTAAATGTAGGGTTTTTAAAGCAGGGAGAAATAATGGCTACCAAATTAATAAGCGTTTCTTTGGGAAAAATTTAAATATTGTATTGGGTGATGAAGATAATAGAGGGTATTTAATCTTGATTCTTGGCATCTAGAGAGAACCCTACAGCCTAACACAATCCAATGTAATTGACCAAAAAAGCCCAAATAGAGTCAACCCTACTATAGGAGGAAGGGCCTGCAGTAAGAACTTACCATTTTGCAAGAGTTGAGGGCGAATGCCATTCTGCAAGAGCTGAGGGCAAATGTTGTTTTGCAAGAGCTGAGGGCAAATGCAGGGTGAATGATGTTCTGCAAGAGCTGAGGGCGAATGCAGGGCGAATGCTGTTCTGCAAGAGCTGAGGGCGAATGCTGAGGGCGAATGCTGTTCTACAAGAGCTTAGGGCGAATGCTGAGGGCGAATGCTGTTCTACAAGAGCTGAGGGCGAATGCTGTTCTGCAAGAGCGGAGGGCGAATGCGCGCGTGATATCAGACGTTAATGTAGCACACATGTACATTTGAACACTAATAGATTTTTGTAGTTGAAATGCAATGCTTTTTTTCCGAATGTCTAGTTTTAAAGGCAGAGAGATAAAGGTCAGCAATTACAAAGCTGGGAAAAAAATTTTAACCTGAATAAGTGATGTAAAGGATACAGAGGTATTGGAATTAGATTCATAATCAAGAGAGAACCCGACACCTAACAAAATTCAAATGGAATTTGACAAAAACCCACAGAGTGCCAACCCCACTATGTAGGTGACCGTGAAGAAGAACTTCATTTTTACCATTTGCAAAGAGCTGATCTACCTCTTGTAGGCAATGCCGTAGGGCAAAATGCTGTCAGTAAGAGTTTATAGCTGATGCACGTTCTAGAAGATATGTGAGGGCAGTCACATGGAAATGCATGCTAATGTAGCTATTGTGACGGATACGAAACAATAAAATCATTTTATGTAGCGCGCATATAAGTGTCGTTATATCGACAACGGAAAAAGCATCGCTATTGCGACGGGTGCCTCCAAACGTCACAATTGCGACACTTAGACATTGTGTCACACTTGCGATGTTTGGAGGCAGTCGTCGCAATAGCGACGCTTTGGGCCATAGTGTCGCAATTGCGACATCTTCCTCCAAACGTCACAATTGAGACACTTTTCTAAGTGTCGGTATTGCGACACTTTTCTATAAACGTCGGTTTCGGGCGGGATGGAAAAAATTTGGGGAAATTTCCGACATTTGGTCAAAAGCGTCGGAACCAAGTGTCGGAATTTCCGCCAAATGTAGTAGTGAGAAGAGGATCGAGAGCCAAAATGAGAAGCTAAAATGACAAACTAAAGTGGGTATGGGTTTAAATTTCATGCTAGTGTTGGATTAGATCAACATTCATCTCCGCCTGATTGGTCCCCAGAAGCATTGCGGGGGGGGGGGGGGGGGAGACTTTCTCACCGATATGTCGACACTACCCCCCAGAGTTGAAAAGTCAACAAACAAATCGACGACTCTGTTTAACATGATCATGCTTCCTGCTCATCCACCTACCGGAGAGGGGTGGGGACCACACCCGCCACCACATCGAATCATGAGCAACTCCAAACAGGGGAAATTTAAGTAGTTAGAGGGAGAAAATGGTAGGTGAATTGGCAGGTAACTGTTGTCAAGATAAATCCCCTCTACGACCATATTCTATCTTCTAGCCCTAGAGTGGGTCTAGCAACATGAGATTATTTCTAATGCAAAGCTCTCTTAACTAACATTTACGATGCAACGAGAAAAGATACATAAATACCTTTTCCCCAACGCTACGCTTGAATCCGTTGATGATGACCTTGATCCACGATCCTTGTAGGCTCGCTCCCTATTACTGATGGCACGTGAATACCTGCAGATGATCACGAGACAACAAGGGTGGGGACCACACCCGCCACCACATCAAATCATGACCAACTCCAAACAGGGGAAATTTAAGTAGTTAGAGGGAGAAAATGGTAGGTGAATTGGTAGGTAACTGTTGTCAGGATAAATCCCTTCTACGACCATATGCTATCTCTCTAGCCCTAGAGTGGGTCTAGCAACATGAGATTATTTCTAATGCAAAGCTCTCTTAACTAACATTTACGATGCAACGAGAAAAGATACATAAATACCTTTTCCCCAACGCTACGCTTGAATCCGTTGATGATGACCTTGATCCACGATCCTTGTAGGCTCGCTCCCTATTACTGATGGCACGTGAATACCTGCAGATGATCACGAGACAACAAAAAGCGTAATACAATACCTAATAAACGTAAACATCATCTATCTACTAGATAAAGGAGTACCAAAATATTTTCATAAACATTTAGACAAATATAGAAAGAAAACATCAAATGTTATTATTGATAAATACAAAAGGAGAGCTTAAAACCTAGGACTTGATGCTGGAGATGTACTTTGGTGAAAATATGAGTCCTTGACCGAATCTCAAAAGCATTCCTTCTCCTGAAACCTTAGGCTTTATCACAATCCTAGGATGCAAGGGGATGAGATTTCAGACGAGTGTGACAATGACCAACGAATATCTAAAGTTAGGGGAATGAGGGATGTGAATTTATAGGAAGGGAGAAGAGGTTGGGAGCCCATGAAAGGAGGAGGAAGGCCCACTTTCTAAGGTATGAACCCCCATGGATGAGATCAAGGCTCTAAAATCAGAGAGCTCGACCTTATCTCCACCGTTTAACAACCAACTCATCACCCTTGAGCTTCTAGAGGTCGAAGCGTCTCCTCCATTTGAGGAAACACTACCAGAAAGGGGATCAACGCGATTTTTCAAGAAATTAGAGCACTGATAGTGCTAAGCCAAAACTTTGAAAATGACATCAGTGCGGTCATGGCACCAGGAAGGGCGCTGACTCGGGAAACTAGGAATTTGACCAAGTTTATTCATTAATATTCCAAGGCAGTCTTCTTTGGATCTTCAAGGGGATATGTTAACATATTTCTTGATGGTGGAAACATTGCATAGGATCTTTCATGGGGCATTTCGGGATCAGGGATGGGAAAATGAGCATGGTGACAAATTATTGTGTAACATATGCCCCTTAAAGCATGAAGGCAGAACAGGGAGTGATGGTTGAAATTATTTATGAACCAAGGAAAATAATGCAGACCACCTCCGGAAAACCTGCCAAACCAAACATTTTACAATATATGACATCTCTGGTATGAATATGCCTAACCACATAATGCTGCACTAGGCATCAAATAACACATGAACCCATGGCATGGTCGCAACCATCCATCTAAAGAGATCATAGAAATGAATCTGTGGTATGGACACAACCATCCATATAGATAGGATCATGTATACAATTATGAATACTCAATAACTCCCCGCAGCCTGGATCAAAAATCAGATGTGACCCAGGGTATTCATTGCGATTTCAATCAAACCAATGTACAAATCTAGCCATGCGAAAATATGTGTTGGTGTTGAACATGGTAGAAACCATTTGATTACCGGTCAATGATGAAAACCATTAAAATGCACGAGAGAGACCACCAATAATGACAATTTACCTCAAGGTACTACATCACAATCTACAAGTGTGAACGAGTGTGTTGAATTCGAACAGTTGCAGAATCACTCGATAAAAGGCCAATGATGTGAACTTGTCTTCGAACATGAAGAACTTTCCATTGAGGCATGTAAGCTTTAAGGTACTGAACACAATTTTATAAATCACCTTCCTGAATAATGAGCTGAAGTCAACAGGAAGTGATTCGTCGAAGGAGGGTCGCGACGATTCCCACGTCATCGATACGAAACAACAGATATCGTAAGATGAGAGGAGTGATTTTGGATTGTAACAGAGGAGGTCAGATAAGTAGAGGATGTTTAACAAAAAGGACTTCTATTGAACATATTGGCGACAAGACTTTGGAGTGTGGCAAAATTTGACTCAAATAGGATCAGAGGTCATGTTGACAAAATTGGTAATCAAATGAGAGGGAAACAGATTTCCCAAACCCATGGAGGCAAAGTGACGAATGTAGGTTGTCCCCAACCCAACACGAACTGCAGATGAGTGTCATGTTCAAGAGCGACAAGTTGCCCAAAATACACATAGGATGTTCACTTTCAATTTTCCCCCATTATTGCTAACGAGTACCTCTTTATTTTTTATAGCCAACGTGAAGAGGATAACATATGCTGAGCATGTATGTTCATTATTTGAATGAATCCATCCTATTAAGTTTAACGAGCCCTAGGAAGGAGGAACTCGGTCTCGTCACAGTGAAAAGTCTTTTGTCATTTAATCTTTAACGAATCTAATGAAACGGTAACTCAGTAACTTTTCATGTTTAAGGAGTTTGAAAATAACAAAAAGGAAACTCCATCATGTCCCTTTTTGTAAGTCGTCCCTCGAATCTGAAAAGTTAGAAAACAATATCAGAGAGAACCTCTCCACCATGTTCAGTCAAGGTATTCCTTTTTTGTAAATAGTAAATCTCAACCCGAAAAAGGGGTAAACGTGTACTGAGACCACATCAATTCATTCACTTTAACTAGTTCAAAATGACAAGTACTCGACAATATTTTCATTTTTCGAGAATAAAAAAAGAGCTGAAATATGACTCCAGAGGGGTTCATTTTTTGTAAATGTTTAATGAGCCCAAAAAAGAGATAAAATACAACTCGTTTGTATCGGAAATATTCATCAACAATGTGGAAGTCTTGTACTACATAGAAACAACAAAAATCATGGATATCGAGGAAAAATAATAAAATATTGGCAATTTTTTTTCAAAAATGTATAAATAGACCAAAAAACAAATTCATTTTCACCTTTCCATTTTAAGAAGAGCATTTTGTCCATTTTCCCTCTGAATTTAAAATCAACGGTGTGGCTGATCCAACACAACATTCATCCATCCGTCAGTGTCAGGTAAGAGCTCTAAGCTTCCTTTTCATTTTGATTCCATTCATTTGTCATTTTGTTTCAGAAATAGGGAGATTGGGGGAAGAATTTCAAGTTTTAAAATGACCTACAACCAACGCGATTTCGAGCTATCGAGGTTGTGCTGGTCACGTTTAACCCATTAGGGCAGCGCGCCACCAGCGCCAAATCAATTCAAACAGTCGCGTTGGCCGCAGGAAGGATTTTAAAACAAGAAATCCACCTAACTCCACACCAATAAAATCTCCTAAAAAGCCAATTGAACATGTTTTGCAGGTGATTTTGTCAAAGATGCTAGTTGAATGGAAAGAACGATGCCATGAGGTGGAAGACCACCAAGCTTTGAAGGATCAAAATTTCATCAATGCTTTGCGCAATTGCGGGTTGTTGAAATTATTTAAAACATCTGGTATAAGAGCTCAACTGGAGATACTCTAATTCTTGATTAGTATATGGGACGTGGACCGACAGTTATTTGTCATTGGGGACCAAGAGTTAGAGCTAGATGTCATGGAAATCTATTTCATCACTGGACTATCCAGGAGAGGGGAGAGGATCCAGCTCTCCAGAGATCGTGTAGGAGGTGAGAGTACCAACATGCTCATCTAGAGATATTGTCCTAGGGATCGAAAAATAAAGAGCAGGAAGGTAGACATTTCTTCCATTGGAGTGCTTCCCCTGCGCACGATTCTACATTTCATTACGAGAGTGGCAGGAGCCTAGGCGTTGCATGAGGCAATGAAATCTTAGTTCCAATACAAAGTGGACTGCTTGGCCCCAACAATGTTCAACTGGTACGTGGGGATACTAGCTAGTATTAAGAGCCAACTAACCAAGTGCAAGATAGGGCGACTGAAACAGTTCAGGTATGGGTCGATTCTGGTGACCTTCTTTCTAGAGAGTGCCCATGTTTAAGTAATTGTGGCTAAAGATCGAAGATACAGCCTAGAGAGATCCAAGGCCGATGAGATGGTGTGACATTATGCCCCGACAGGGCAGGGGCCAACATATGCATTTCCCCACAACCTTTTTCAGTTGGCTACGATGTCAACTTATCGTAGTTAACATTTTTACTTTTTTAATGTTTTTTGTTATGTATTTTGAAATGTAAACTTATGATGTTTTTACAGATATGGGTCCTTAGAGAGCTCCTGGCATGTCACCGATTGTGCGAAGGGTAGCCAACCCAACAGAGGATGCTCCTTATGAGGAGGGTACAGATACACTAGCTAAGCTGGATCAGAACCTTTTTGGCCCTACGAGAGGCATTCCAGAGTATGCTACGTTCGATGAGATTCCCCTATGCCTTCAGAGGCATATAGTCGGAGTTCTGGGCAGACTACGTCGATTACTCTGGCGAGTGATTCGAGCAGTCACCTGCTACCATGAGCAACATGTGGGTGGATAATAGCCCTGATTTTATATTTTTGTACTGATGTAGGCTCAGAGAGCCATTTTTGTAGTAGAACACATATTTTTGAGATTTTGGATGTAACACACTTGACAGACCGATATATATATATATATATATGCATGTTTCTAAGACTACTTGTGTATCATGATATATATATATATATATATATATATATATATATATATATATATATGATACACAAGTAGTCTTAGAAACATGCATATATATATATATATATATATATATATATATATATATATATATATATATATATATATATATATATATATATGCATGTTTCTACGACTACTTGTGTATCATGATGATGTCTTGATTTTACATATTGCACAAATGTATATCTAATAAATGGTTTGCTAATGTATCTGTTAATGTATTTAAACGTCTTGGAATATGTTGATATGTGATAAAATAAAAATGTCTTTCCAATAATCTAACACACAAATATATACACAAAATTTGGGGATTGCACACAAAATAATGACCATTTAATTGTAACACAACGACTTATGAGTCTAACGTAACAACCAAATATCTAATCCCAAGATAAATGACATCTGATAATAGTTCAATCACTGCACTATAATTGGCAATATTGTTAGTTGTTTGACCCAAACAAATTCCTTGTAAATTAATCAACTCGCCATCAGGAGCAAAGAGTGCCGATGCTGCGGAAGATAGGCTCTGTGTGCTACGACAAGCACCATAAGAAAAACCAACGTAATGATTTGAAGACATCTACAAACCAAGTGGAACACAAGGTAAGCAGAGGAAACATGTCTGCAAGGCAAACAATCACACCAAAAATAAAATCAAAGCACACTAATGAATAAAACACCGATGTACAAAGTATCACACTTATGATTAAGCGTAATATTTTTTCAGATAGAGCCCATTTTGCAGATCAACCAATGGATTGCCTTCGTAATCTTCTAGCTCATAGGATCCTCGCTCCAATACATGATGAATGATATAGGGCCCATGCCACATTGGCTCGAGCTTTCCTACTCCTAACTTATCATGGGCTTGGTCATAAAGCAGGACCAAGTCACCTTCAGAGAAAATGCGTGTGGGGGGTGACAGATTTGTCACATTGAACCTTAACTCATCGTTTCTATGCTTCAATAACTAAAGCAACAAGCCTTTGGGTCTCATCGAGACGATCGAGGTACAATATACGTTCCTCTTCCAGTGAAGTACCAGGAAGTAGTTCGATGGCTAGCTTCAGAGAAGGAATCTCACACTCGATCGAAATTGTGGCCTCTAGACCGTACACCAATTGGAATGGAGTGAATCTAGTGGCAGTCTTAGTAGAGGTTCAATACACCCACAAAGTTGAGAAGAGCATGAGGTGCCAATCTAGCTTGTGCTTCCTAATGGTGCGCTGGTGCATAGTCATCAAGACTTTGTTGACAACCTCAACATGGACATTGGCCTGAGGATAATAAGGGGTGGAATAATCGTGGCGTAATCCCGATTGAGAAGCAAGCTCTGTCATCATATGATTACGAAAATGAGATCCATGATCAGTGACAATCGATTTTAGGACACAAAACTAAGCTATGAGATGATTGAACAAGAATTGCGTCGCAGTTAGAACTTCATTATCATATGTAGGCATCGCTTCAGCCCATTTAGTGAAATAATCGACGAAAAGAATGATATAACCAAGCCCCCTGGCCGAGCGAGTGTTACATGTCATGAAATCTATGCCCCATTTCGCAAAAGGTTTGACAGTCACAACTGGGTGCAAGGATGAGGGTGGGGAGCGCTCTTTCTGAGAGTAGATCTAGCAGTCATGGCATTTTCATACTGCGATAATGTAGTCTTTAAAAATAGACAACCAAAAATACCCTACATAAAGGATCTTTTGAGCGATAGCGTAACCAGATATGTAACTACCACAAGCCCCGGAGTGGCAGTCATTAATAGCTTTCTCAGCTTCCTCGAGAGTTAAAAATCATCAAAGGATAGAATCAATACCAATGCGATAGAGGGTGTCTCCAACGATACGGTACGGTTGGGACTAGTAGCGAATCTGTCGTCACTCAGAGTGCGATAGCTCTGGCCGAAAATTTTGGGTCTCGAGATAGAAAATGATGTATCCATAACATGGATCAAGAGTACTAATGAGAAAGAGAGTCTCGTAGGGGATAGACTCTTCAAGATGAGTGGGATCATCAGTGGTGGGAAGATCACAGATCAACTCAGAAAAGACCAGGGATTTCTTAGACTTAACAACGGTGAATTTTAAGTCAAACTCTTGAAGGATGACAATTCATTTCGAGTACTTTCCCCCAAGAAACTGACGTGTGAGAATGTAAGTCATGGGGTTGCAATCAGAAATCACCAAAGTTTTTGCAGGAGAATGTAGTGACGAAAATGTTGAATAGCATGTACAACCCCTAGTGTGAGTTTCTCTACATAAGCGTAACGAGTCTCAGTATCAAAGAGATTGCGGCTCAAGTAGTACCCTACATGCTCTTGACCATCGTCATCGTCTTGAACTAGCACCATACCAGTAGTGCTGTAAGCGGTGGCTAAATACATGCAGTAATCACGGTGATAATTGGGAGGATGCAGTAGTGGAGCACTAACGAGGGCTCATTTCAATGCATCGAAAGAGCTCTGAGAAATTTCGTCCCATCAGAACAAGATTCCTTTTTTCAATAAGTGCGTAAAGGCTTTGGCAAGCTCAACATACCCCCCCCCCCCCCCCCCCCCCCCCCCAGAAATTGATGATGGCCCCCACTTTAAGAGGATCAATGTGGATGCCTTCTTTGGACACCACGAAACCCAGAAGCCCACTGCATTCGACATAGAAGACACACTTATGAGGATTCAACCTGATATTATATGTTGATAGTGGAGGAATATAGATCTAAGGTGTTCTGGGTGATCTCGACATTTCACAGAATGAGCAGGAATATCGTCGAGATATGGTTGAACTATATGTTTGGCGTCATGAAAAGCATACGACATAGCTTGCTAGAAGGTGGCCTCGATATTCTTCAAGCCAAAAGGGATCTTTTTATAGGAGAAATCCCCCCATGGACAGATACATGCAATTTAGTGTTGATCAGCTAGAGCAATGTTAATCTAGTTATAGCCGAAGAAGCCGTTCATAAAAGAAAAAATATCACTCTCGACACATTCATTAATGATCTGGTAGATAAAAGGAGTGGTATAAGTGTCCTTAGGACATGCTTGATTTATATCACGGTAATCAACGCAAACCCGAATGGTCCCTTGCTTCTTATTGACAGGGACAATATTCGAGACCCAATATGTCAATGGTATAGGGTAAATAAAACCATATTTAAGAAGTTTTTAAGCTTCACCCTTTATGGCAACAACCTTTCTCAGGTGCACAGAACAAATCCATTGACAAACAACCTTCGAATTTAGATAGGTGGTGTTGGGGTTCCCATGTTTTGGCTAGATTGGCAAGACCAAAAGATGAGACAACATCATAACCACTTTGGGGCCCTAGGATCTAGCCCTCCTGGACCCGGAGAGGGATCTCTCCAAATAAAGCAAAGAATGATATATCTTTGAAGCTAAAGATGAGGTATTAGGCTAGTTATGAAGCACAGGGGGGGGGGGTTTAAATTATTTGGTTGGTTGGTTGTTGGGTTGAGTCATGAGATCATAGACTGAGAAGGTAATAGGAGGAAAGGAGAAAAATAGCAGGACGTTTCAGCAAAAGAGAATGAGTCAAGACAGTGCCATCCATTGGGCTATGGAGTCATGAAAGGGAATTACTGGCAAACCACTAGCCAAGGCTTTCAGAGGGCAAGTCATCTATACTAAAGGATCTTTTAGATAGATGGTGGAATGGAAAAATAAGAGTGAAAGGTGAAAGAAGGAAAGAAACCCATTTTCTATCTATAGATCAGGTTAGAGGTCATTTAACTCCAGAACTGCTTGGACATACTCAAAGGCAACTCTCAATGAAGTCACAAAGGGACAGCTTATAGATCGGACCAGAGGTCATTTAACTCCAGGCCTGCTTTAGCATACTCCAAGGGAAAAACAGAGATAAGTTCTAACGGAGCCAGGGTCTATAGATCAGAGAAGGACTTTGAACCTTCAATGCTTTGACACCAGCAAGAGATCTTAGAAAGGTCAGTTGGTCGCACAAGGACCCTAGTGGACAGGGCTAACTCTAATCCCTAGTATCCCAAATCTTCCAGCTTAAACCCAACAAGAACAACTAAGCAACAAACCCCGAATTCACACATCAACTAGCAAGAAATAACATCCGCTACACTGGTTAAACCACAAGAGTCTGCTCTTAGTTTCACTATCAGCAGAAAACATTAAAGGTAGGGAGAGCAGAAACATAGGGTACCTAACAAGGGTAAATCCTATGCCAGATTTCTGATGCGAGCCAGAAGAAATGAACAGTATGAAAAATGTAATAAACAATGCGATAAGAAAACATCACCCATAGTGATAGACCAGGATCCAAAGAAATTGCTTGTTCAATTGATGTGGAAAACCAGTCACATACACTGAGCTCAATGGCTAATACAGTCCAAAATTTCTCCTCCTAGCCTACTACATTACAAACTACTCTGCTATTCCCTCCCAAGACTGTTCTAACAATCAAAATGAATCCCTCTAACAGCAACGGCAACAACCAAACAACAAACATTACAATATGCTCTTGGCGATTTTTATAGGAGAATGAGCGAAAGCGGGAGTAGATGTACATTTAATTTGTTTCATTAAGACGGAATGGCGGAAGTGTTCACACCCATACTGCTTAATGGATCTACAGTGCTGTGTGTACTCTATAGTATGGTCTGGGAGTCTCTGTCAGGTCGGCTTTGACCTCTAATTTTTCGTGAAGTCCTTCTGGCTGTAAGGCCCTCTGTTCTGTCTTCTGAAGCAAGTAAGGTGACTGAAAGGTCTTCAGGTCTCCATGCTTCCATAACTGCAATCCTGACTGTCTTTAAGAAGTTTATGTCAAAGTAATTAACTGTTTTTGGGCTCGAGGAGGCATGGAGACTGTTGTAGGAAGGTGTACCTCTGGAGAAAACACGTTCTGCTGTTATGTAGCGCTGATATGACTTGCTGGTGTGCTCTTTAGTCTTCAAACTACACCTTAATCCTCTGAATACAGGATCACAGTTGTTAATCTTCAATTATGGGTGTAAATCCTGTAATTTGTCATCTGCTATCTCGCTTACTGCCACTGGAATGGCCTCTCTGTGCTCCAAATCACAGCAGCTGTGGTTACAGCAAAAAAAGTGAATTTATCACTCTGTATACCCTGCACAATAAAAATGAACCAATTATAAAACCCAAGGGGCGGCGGAAGAATACTTTGAAGGCCTGGAGGAATGGTGGCGTAACAAAGGCAAACGTTGTGGACGCAATGGAAACGGTGGAGAAATGCAATGAACTTTAATATAAAAACATTAAAGTTTTAACGTTGGGTGTAGTGATATAATGTTTTAATATAAAAAATTATGATTCAGGACTTTGAATCGAAATACAAAGGAAATGCGCGAAAACATATGAGACAGGGCTTGATGTGGGACCCAGCATGGGCGGAGGGCGATTTGATTTGAGCCATTATATCTCAGGAGGAGATCAATGGCAGAGATTAAAATATGAACCTTTGGGAAGGTTCGATGGAAGAAACACAAAGGAAGACGCGATGCAATATGTGCCGTCGATCTTGGATCAACGGACGATCGCGATCAAATCGACGGGTCATAATCGGTGGGACGGAGGGTGACACAGCAAGACCTTTGCGATTGCGATTGGAGCGATGTCACGATTATGTGATGGCCGTTGGATCAGAGTGATATATCAATGGTGGAGAAACAATCGGTGGGGAGACGGGCGGGGACAAAAGAGTGGAGAGGGATAAATTTGAACCGTTGGATCTAGAGGGATGAACGACTCAGATCGGATCGGGGTATCGCAATCAAAAGGAATGGAGGAGCGGCACAGCGAGAAGTTCCGATTGCGATTGGAGCGGGGATGCGATTACATGCCAACCGTCGGATCCTAACCAATCAACGGTTGGGATCGCGGCGGAGGTCTATAGACCAAAACCTAATCGCGTTGGGGATTTTAAGTTAACAAAGAAATGCGCTCGCGCTCGCCTGACACCTCTGATTGCGATAAGCGCCCGGGGCTTAAGTGCTTGGTCCTGGGCGTGGGGCATATGGCGGGGAAGTGGTTAAGGGGCTAGCTGAAAGGGGCTTAAGCCTTATATGTAAAATGAGTGATTTTGGGCCTATTTTCAATGCATTTTAAGGCCAAAGAGGGGTAACGATAGAGGAAAAAGGGGTTATTAAGCCAAACAAAGGGAATTTGAAGGGTTTAAAAGGGGAATTAGGATGATTTCGAAGGGTAAGAAGGGAATTAGAAGGGGAGACAAGGGGATGAAAACAAAGGTTTAGAAGGGATGATATAAGGGGAAAAAAGGCCTTTTTGGGCATTCTTCTTTACAACAGAGAGAATTTTTAATTGGAAACAGCAGCAGGGATTTATCAAAGTACAAGGGCATAAGGAGGCTTCAAGGATGATGTGTTTTCAGATGGAAATGCATTCCTTGAAGGCTCAAAAACATTTGAGCCCCCTGTTTTCTTGACAAAAAATTCATAGGGGGCTAACAGTGGCTCCACATGGGGATGGCTTATTCTTGAAGGAGTCAAGAATTCCGATAATGATGTTTGGTGTAGGGCAGATGCTTGGTACTTGACCCATCCATTTTCTTTCTTGGATCAGTTGCCACAAATCATGAAGACATCATATCAGCAGTAAAATTCTCCCAAACAGCTACCTACCCAGACTATAGTCCTATCATTTTTCTTCTGGGTGCATTTGGACTTGCAGACGCTTACATCATCAATTTTTACAAACGAGAAAAATAAACCTATTCTATTTATACCCTTATTACTCCATGAGACCAGATTAAACAGTTGGCCTCATAGCTTCTCTACCTAAACTAATGTCTGCTAGGATTAAACTGTCTAGCAGACTTCTTCTCTACATTCTAAGACAGAAATTGAAAAATAGCCAAGCCAGGATTAGACTGTCTGTCTTGCTGGAATATACATAAATTAAAAACAACTAACTACATGCTCACACACTGAGCTTTATTGAGCTTTTCCTACCTACCCTACTCTAACTGGACTATTTACAAGTCTAGCTTACAAACATTGTCTTCCATGTAACCAGTCCATCAAGTGATCCCATGGCTGGTCTGTTCTGCTCAGCTCCTTGAGCAGGCTGGATAGGCAGGGCTGCTCCCACTCTTTTTGTTCCACAACAGCAGCTACAAAAAAATTTCTTTCTATCCGCAACATGCTGCTCAAAAATACCCTCGATCCTTCTTTAGATGTTGGCAAGAAATGGACATAAGGATAATGAAATGATACCTGGTTATGGATATCTGGCAGGCAGGCTTCAACCATGATTTCTTCTTCTTCCACTGGATCAAGAACAAGACTCTCTTGAGAAAGAGAATATCCCTCATCTTCTTCATTTTTTGAACCAGAGGACTCATCATATATGGCAGTGCTGTCCTCTTGGTGCTCCGAGATATTCTGATCTGGTGGGCTGAGCTCTGTGAAAATATCAGTGTATTCTTGAGCAGACGTACGTTCCTTTGCTTCCTCTTCTTCAAGAGAAAGCTTCTTGCTTTAAAACTGCTCAAAGATCTCTTTCTTGTTTTCCTCTTCATCTTCTGAGATGAAAGGCTGCTGACCTCCAATCATGTGAAAACCATTACTGATGAGTTGTAATGGAGTGAAGCAAAGATCTAGAGATCCTTCACCCTCTTATGCACTCTTAAAGCTTTCTTCATCAGTATCATAAATAGCTTGCATTGGCTCATTACTCTCTAGAAGTAAAGGGAACTGATTCTCCTCCCATAAATCTACTAATGATGACCCTGCAAGATCATCTTCTATTTGGATAACATCATCATCAGATAGATAAAAAATAGGAAAATCATGAATATAAGTAATGCTGCCAACCGGACATACTGGATTATCAGCAGATTTTTCTTCACTCTGATTTACATGTGAGCTTTCCAAATCTGTACAACGAAGCTCATGGGATGAATGGGCAAGAATGTCTGTTGTGCAAAAAATTTTAGAGGCTGGCGGTCCATTGATGATCTGATCTATTTCTTCTTTTGTCAAAGGAGAAGATGGTCTTGTGTTCCTTTGCGCAGAAGTGCAACAGTTCTCCATTTCCTTTGAAGACTGGATTTGAGACAGAATGTCATCTTGAGCCTCAACTACAAGGGATGATGAATCAACATATGAGTTTTCAATAATATCTTGAGGAATGTCTACGGTCTCTTGACTGTTTTCTTCCTCAGCTGATTCATCCATGATCTTGTGATAGCTGGGATGCATATGAAAATCTTGAATGGCTGCTAATAGATCTTCAGGATGCATATTAACCAAATCCTCATCAATATCTAACAGGTACTGTATGATATTCTGAGATTGATCACAACAATCCGATGATAAGGATGGAGAATTTCCTTTATAATTCTTGTAAAATACTTGGTGCATGTCCCATAAAGAAAACAAACTCCGAGGTTCTAACCATTCATACCAGACCCTAGATTTTCCTTCTAATGTTTCCATGAACATTTTCATTAGGCAGTCTTCATGCCATTCAACTTTAAATTTCCACACATGTATATGAAACTTGATGAGATGTAGCAAGGGGTCATCAACGTTTTCACCCTGAAAGGTAGGCAGGTTTTCTAACCAGTCCACTTCAGGAATTTTGTGTGGGAATCCAGGGATATGCTCCCTACTCATTGGGGCATATCTTCTCTGTATGCGTGGAAGCATGTTTGTAAATCAAAAAGAGGTCACTGTATCTTCTCAACCAGTTCATAGTCTTCTACCAGTGGAGTCATTTGGTCTTCTAGGAGTTATGGAGTGTGGAGTCGCCAAGTGGATGAATTTGACTGTTTGGAGCAGGCTACTGTCCACCATCAACAATTAGAAGCCAATCTAGGCTAAGTGTTATTTTTCCCCAGCAGAGTCGCCATTATGTTGGGGTTCCCATGTTTTGGCCAGATTGGCAAGACCAAAAGATGAGACAACATCATAACCACTTTGGGGCCCTGGGATCTAGCCCTCCTGGACCCGGAGAGGGATCTCTTCAAATAAAGCAAAGAATGATATATCTTTGAAGCTCAAGATGAGGTATTAGGCTAGTTATGAAGCACAGGGGGGGGGGGGGGTTTAAATGATTTGGTTGGTTGGTTTCTAGGTTGAGTCATGAGATCATAGAATGAGAAGGTAATAGGAGGAAAGGAGCAAAATAACAGGACGTTTTGGCAAAAGAGAAGGAGTCAAGACAGTGCCATCCATTGGGCTATGGAGTCATGAAAGGGAATTGCTTGCAAACCACTAGCCAAGGCTTTCAGAGGGCAAGTCATCTATACTAAAGGATCTTTTAGATAGATGGTGGAATGGAACAATAAGAGTGAAAGGTGAAAGAAGGAAAGAAACCCATTTTCTGTCTATAGATCAGGTCAGAGGTCATTTAACTCCAGACCTGCTTGGACATACTCAAATGCAGCTCTCAATGAAGTCACAAAGGGGTAGCTTATAGATCGGACCAGAGTTCATTTTACTCTAGGTCTTCTTTAGCATACTCCAAGGGAAAAACATAGATAAGTTCTAACAGAGCCAGGGTCTATAGATCAGAGAAGGACTTTGAACATTCAATGCTTTGACACCAGCAAGAGATCTTAGAAAGGTCAGCTGATCGCACAAGGACCCTAGTGGACAGGGCTAACTCTAATCCCTAGTATCCCAAATCTTCCAGCTTAAACCCAACAAGAACAACTAAGCAGCAAACCCCGAATTCACACATCAACTAGCAGGAAACAACATCCGCTACATTGGTTAAACCACGGGAGTCTGCTCTTAGTTTCACTATCAGCAGAAAACATTAAAGGGAGGGAGAGCAAAAACATAGGGTACCTAAAAAGGGTAAATCCTATGCCAGATTTCTGATGCGAGCCAGAAGAAATGAACAGTATGAAAAATGTAATAAACAATGCAATAAGAAAACATCACCCGTAGTAATAGACCAGGATCCAAAGAAATTTCTTGTTCAATTGATGTGCAAAACTAGTCACATACACTGAGCTCAATGGCTAATACAGTCCAAAATTTCTCCTCCCAGCCTACTACATTACAAACTACTTTGATATTCCTTCCCAAGACTGTTCTAACAGTCAAAATGAATCCCTCTAACAGCAACGACAACAACCGAACAACAAACATTACAATATGTTATTGGGGATTTTTATAGGAGAATGAGCGAAAGCGGTAGTATATGTACATTTAATTTGTTTAATTAAGACAGAATGGTGGAAGCGTTTACGCCGATACTGCTTAATGGCTCTGCAGTGCTGTGTTTACTCTATAGTATGGTCTGGGAGTCTCTGTCAGGTTGGCTTTGACCTCTCATGTTTCGTTAAGTCCTTTTGGCTGTAAGGCCCTCTGTTCTATCTTCTGAAGCAAGTATGGTGACTGAAAGGTCTTCAGGTCTCCATGCTTCCATAACTGCAGTCCTGACAGTCTTTAAGAAGTTTCTGTCAGAGTAATTAACTGTTTCTAGGCTCGAGGAGGCATGGAGACTGCTGTAGGAAGGTGTACCTCTGGAGAAAACACGTTCTGCTGTTATGTAGCGCTGATATTACTTGTTGGTGTGCTCTTTAGTCTTCAAACTGCACCTTAATCCTCTGAATACGGGATCACAGTTGTTAATCTTAAATTATGAGTGTAAATCCTGTAATTTTTCATCTGTTGTCTCGCTTACTGCCGCTGGAATGGCCTCTCTGTGCTCCAAATCACAACAGCTGTGGTTACAACAAACAAAGTGAATTTATCACTCTGTGTACCCTGCACAATAAAAATGAACCAATTATAAAACCTAGGGGGTGGCGGAAGAATACTTTGAAGGCCTGGAGGAATGGTGGCGTAACAGAGTCAAATGTTGTGGATGCAATGGAAACGGTGGAGAAATGCAGTGAAATTTAATATAAAAACATTAAATTTTTAACGTTGGGCATAGTGATATAATGTTTTAATATAAAACATTATGATTTGGGACTTTGAATCGAAATACAAAGGAAATGCGTGAAAACATATGAGACAGGGCTTGATGTGGGACCCAGCATGGGCAGAGGGCGATTTGATTTGAGCCGTTAGATCTGAGGAGGAGATCAACGACGGAGATTAAAAGATGAACCTTTGGGAAGGTCCGATGGAAGAAACACGGAGGAAGACGCGATGTAATATGTGCCGTCAATCTTGGATCAACGGACGATCGCAATCAAATCAACGGGTCGCAATCGGTGGGACGGAGGGTGACACAGCAAGAACTTTGCGATTGCTATTGAAGCGATGTCGCGATTATGCGATGGCCGTTGGATCATAGTGATAGATAAATGGTGGAGAAACAATCGGCAGGGAGACGGGCGGGGACAAAAGAGCGGAGCGGGATAAATCTGAACCGTTGGATCTAGAGGGATGAACGGCTCAGATCGGATCGGGGTATCGCAATCGGAAGGAATGGAGGAGCGGCACAGCGAGAATTTCCGATTGTGATTGGAGCAGGTGTTAGGTCTCTGTAACAAGCAAGATTGGCAAAGTCCGATCACAGAGTTAACATCATTTCAACCAACTTTGGGATTCTAGGATCTAGCCCTCCTGAATCCGGAGAGGGATCTCTCCAATATGTACAAAGATGGATATTGTCTTTGAAGTTGGGGTGATGATATTAGGCTAGTTATGAAGGCCAAGGGTTTTGTTTGGTTTTCTTGGATGGTTGAACATAGTTGCTGTCTGAGACGGAAAGATCTATATGCAAATAGGTTCAAAGGTGAGAAGTTGTCAAGTGAACAAAATAAACTTTGATTCTAAAGAAAGATGATAGCAAGTTTTCAATCCATTGGGCTATGGAGTCATAAGAGAATTTAATTGAAGCATCCAGGTTCAAGAGTAATCTATGGGGCAAGTCATCTAGGCCTAAGGATCTCTTCGAAGTTTGATTTATGTAATGGGGTGATACAATAAGAAAGGGAATCAACAGATGCAGAACAAAGAGCGGCCCAGGATCTGGTAAGTACTTTGAAACTAGCCAGCCTTTGACCAGGCACTTAAGAAAAACATAGAAGCAAACCAGGATCTGGTAAGTACTTTGAAACTAGCCAGCCTTTGATACACTTCTAATAGAAAACAGATTAAAAACAAAGGGAAACTTGAAGGCAACCTTTGGAGCAGAAACTAGTGGGCAGGGCTCACCTTTCTCCTCATCTTAGTTCTCCTTTACTTAGTTACTTCCAAGACAATCACCAAGACACAGAATGGCCTAAGATCTGATAAGTACTTTGAAACTAGTCAGATTTTGACACATCCTAAGGGAAACAGACAAACAGTTGAGCAAACAAGAAAGGGACTCAGGGCTAACCTTTGATTTCCTCAATTCATTCCTTGCACCACATATATGAAAGTAACATTTAAAAACAACATTCAGCAGTGACGAAGAGATGAGGGAACGTCAGCACCTCTGTGCTTAGACTGAATTAAATCATTTCTAAATAACACAATAAGAAGAAAACATTGGGATAAAGATTTTTCAGCCAGAGAAAGTCACTGGTGTACAGCAAACTCTAACACTGTTTAAACTGTTCTTTATAGTAGAAAATGAAACAAATTGAAAACAGAGATAAAATAACAAGTTACAGTGAGAATAAAATCACCATCAGCATAGACCAGGATCCCATAAATCCACTTGTATTGATTGCTTCAAACCGGTTACAATATTCAAATCCAGTGTTTTAATCCATCTCTTTTCACAATCTAACCTATCGGTTACAAGCAGAGCTCCAAGAGCCCATGAAACCACTATTTACATTCAAGAGTTTTCCACTCAGAAATAGCTACAGCGCTTTAGCAATTACATTGACAACCAACTAATCCAACCTCTCTCTCATCTTCTATTGAAGTATTTATAGAAGGATGAGGAGGTGAGATCTGTTTAAAAGATCTCAAACACAATTAATGCAGAATTAATGTCTTCCTGACCCCAAGAGGTTCGATGAAGAAATTCTACAGGTGTTACATTGCATTAATGTGTTTCTACTTAAGAAGTAAGCTCGAAGAGAGCTTATATTGACCTTTGAGGCTCTGAGTACTGTTAGGGTTACTCTGCAAACATTCTGTCGTTGATATCTGGTGCAGTAATAACTTCTTTGGTTGTTCGAGGCATAAAATCTGATCCTGTTCAATAAATTCATCCTCTGTTTGAGCTTTCTGAGGCAATAGGTGGCACTGTGGTGGTTGAGGAATCAATTCGCCTCGAAGTATGGCGGTGGAGGCGATCTGTCTGCCGAACACTTTTAGGTTTTGCTTTAATCCGTGTTCTGAGCCGGGGATTAGGCTTCTGATAACCGTCTTAGCCGTAATCCTCACCAATCTTCTCACAAAACCACTGCTCTGGTTCATTTTATCTTTAATCCGATACTCTTTCTCTGCTCTGATATTGGCGGCCTTTTTCAAGCTTTGCAGGGACATGCGGCAAGCAAAGCTCATGAAGCTTTGTAAATATCCCTGTTCTTCTCCGTATGATCAATTCCCTGGACAAACCGAGAGGATTGGAGTCGTCACTCTCATCCTTCAGATTTCGTAGAATACGAAGAAAAACCCTTTGAAAACCTGCAAAAAACAAGAAAAATGAGGAAATCCTGCGTTATATGGGCAGACTGCATCGGAGGGCGTGCGGGTGGATGGAGAGATCGGGACCGTTGATCGTATTGCGATCGACGGCCAGGAGTGATTTTGAACAGTCAACGGGAAAAGGTGGGCTGTACAACGGAATCAGGAGGATAACAGAGAGCCGTTGATCCGAAGAGATCAACGGCGGGGATCGATTTGTGAGAGTGCCGGGAGAGATTTAACGGGCGTGCGGGTTTATTAAAGAGCGAACGGAAAAAGGTGATGGGGACCGTCGGATGGGAAGGCCCAGATCCGACGGCGGGGAGAAATCCCGCTGCGGGGTCATAAGACAATGTTTAACGCGCGGGGAGAAGACACGGAACGGTGGTTTGGGGGCGAGGTGGAGAACACGTGTCAGTCGGCGCGTGGAATCGCTGGCCGACGGCACAAAACCACCTCCGGACGAAAGGTGGTGCGGGCACATACCGGTGGGAAAGGAAAACAGCGCGGCGGAAAAGGGGGAGGGGTCCACCAGCTGACAGGATACTCCGCACCGTTGATCCGTGGGACAGATCAATAGCGGAGTTTTAATATTATTTTCTTCGTTGGAAAAATAAAACAAACCCGTTTTTTGCATTTTACAACGGTCTTCAATGTTTTTCGGGCAATGAATTATTTCCGAGTTTAAGCACCTGGCGGGTTTAGCATGCGGTTCCGGCGTGGGGACATATGGATGAAGAGAAAGCAGGGGCTTAGCCTGAGGCGCTAAAGCCCAACGCATGAAAAATGTATGTTTTTCCATGGTTTTTCAATGATTTTCGCAAGAGGAGAAAAGGCTCCGATAGGTTAAAAAGTGTGTTTTCGACCTTGGGGAATGAGATTAATGGAGGAATATGGGATATAAAAGGTTTTGATGAGGTTTTTTATGGTCGAGAAGAGAGTTGAAAAAACGGAGGAAAGGTGGAAGAAGGGGAGAGGACAAGGAGGGGGATGCAGCAGCATTTTGATTAGGATTTTCATGGTATATCAGAGGCAGAGAGGAGGGAGAGTATGTAGAACCAACAGTAGTTTGGACTTTTGTCAACAGACTTCAAGTACCAACAATTTTCAGAATTTTTAAACTTGTTTCTTGAAGGCTGCAAAGACCATTTAGCCACCAACTGTCATAGTTGAAAAATATAGGTGGCTAACAGTGACTCCACTTGGGGATGGTGCCTTCTTGAAGGCATCAAGAATTCAGACCTGATTCCTCTGGGATGCTGACTGGTGTCCGGTATCTGATCACTTTCTCTCGCTTTTCTTCTGGACAAAATAAGGTCAGTCATGAAAGAAAACTGAATTTCATCAATACAACTTCTACCTACCCCAATCCTACTGGTCTAACATTTTTTCTTCATCAGAGTGCACTTGGATTGGCAAACTCTTAACACAACATTTTATTCTTTTGAAAGCAGTAAATCTAATCTACTTCTACTCCTTATTTCTCCCCGAACTCAGATTAAACAGTTGGGTTCAGATATTCCTCTACCTATTCTACCGTTTGTTGGGATTAAACAGTCCAACAAACTTTCATTCTCTAAATTCTACCACAGAAATTTAAAAATAGCTAAGCCAATATTGAACTATTTGACTTGCTATGATCTATGGCATAAAGACAAGCTGCACATAGATTATTATTTGTAGAAAATTTGAAATCAAAACAGAAGGCTTAAGATCTGAAAATTTTCTCATTATAGCCTTTCCTCATATTCACAGCTCTGTTCTTTCTTTTCAGTGAGCTATCTTTGCTTCTCTTCTGGTTCGAGTTTTGAGTGAATTAGAACCAGGTCTTTTCTTTGACTCAAAAATTAGAATAGCTTTGAGTCATTTCTTTGGAAACTTTGGTTCAGATTTTGAGTTTGTTTGAACCTTGATTTCTACCCTACTCTATCTACTGATAAGCCAAGATTGAACAGTTTGGCAAATCAAATTTGCTACCCTATCAGCAGAAAATTGAAAGCTAATCAGTCAAGATTAAACAGTTTGACCGATTAGAAGTGTGTTTCAAGGAGTGGCATTTAGGCTTGCACACTTTCAGATTCATTTCTCTTTTTGGCATGGGGCTTTGCCTTTCTTGTTTTTCATTTCTGCCCTCTTTTCTTTCTTTCTTTGTTTTTTTGTTTTTTTTTTTTTTTGTATTTTTGATTTTTCATAATTTCAAATGCAATGGTGGATGAAATATTTACAGTGGAAAAAAGATGAAAAGACTTCAAACATGAAATAGTTCTTAAGAAAGATAATGCTTAAGCATCCTGCCATTGACAGGACCCCCAAACAATTCTGCTCCATTCAGTTCTTGTAAGAAGAATGCATTGTTTCCAGCAACTGAATGAATGGAGTAAGGGCCAAGCCACAGATTGTCAAATTTACCATGCTTCCCCTTGTCTTCCCTCTTTGAGTCCCACTTTAAGACTTTATCCCCAATTTTGAAATTGCTGGCCTTTGTCCTTCTGTCAAAAATCTTCTTGATATTGTCTTGCTTCTGTAATGCTTTGTTGTACACTTCCTCTCTGGTTTGCTGAAGATGAATGGTCTGATTTATTCTTCTCATTATGTCATCTTCTTCAGTCTGGAGCTCTTGAATTATTTTCATAACTGGTACACCAAGACTGCTGGGAAAAATTGCCTCTGTACCATACACAAGCTGAAAGGGTGACATACCAATGGATTTCTTCAGAGTCAATCTGTCAGCCCACAGTGCATGAATCAGCTTTGTGTGCCAAGACTTCTTGTTGCCTTCCAACAGTTTCTTTATTATGTTCACTAAGCTTTTGTTGGAAGACTCCGCAAGTCCATTACCTTGAGGGTAATAGGCAGTGGAGTGCCCCAATACTATCTGGTATTTATGACAAAATTCAATCATTTTCTTAGATCCAAATGCTGCTGCATTATCTGTGATGATCTTGGTAGGACAGCCAAATCTGGAAAGGATATTGGTTTCCATAAATTTTATGATAACTGAATCATTGGCTTGTCTACACGGAATGGCTTCTATCCACTTAGTGAAATAGTCTGTGGCAGTGAGGATCCATCGGTGCTGGGCAGAAGATGATGGGTGGATTTCTCCTATGAAGTCAAGTCCCCACTGTTGAAAAGGGGCTTCAACAGTAATTGGATGCAGAGGAAGGGGAAGTAATTTCCTCTTGCCTTCGAACAATTGGCATTTGTGGCAAGTGGTTGTAAGTTTATGCACATCAGGAAAAAGGGTAGGCCAATAGAAACCAGCCCTCAAAATTTTGTTGGCTGTTGACTTCTAGTACAAATGGCCTCCACACTCTCCTTCATGGAATTCCTGTTTAATCTTTTCTGCATCAAACTCAGGCAAACATTTAAGCAATATACCACTAGCATTTTTCCAATAAAGACATTTATCAACAATGCAATAGTTTACAGCCTTTAACTTTAGGAATCTTGCCTTTGTTTTAGATAAACCAGGAGGCGTGTTTAAATTAAGCAAAATATAAACAATATCAGTATACCAAGGAGAATTCACAAAATAATCTTCAATAATGGGAGTTGAGAATTCCTCTTGGTCATCCAAAGCATTAATCATATCAATATCAAGAACCTCACAATTTGATTCAGCCATTAGCCTAGCTAGACCTTGACCCTTGATAAGCTTAGTGGGTTTAATCTCCAAATCATATTCAAGAATAACAGCAATCCACTTACCTCTCTTACCATCTGGATCCTGGGTTAAAATGTCTTTCACCACTGAATTTGGGACAAAGGCAATGATATGTGAGTGAAGGATGTATACCCTGAAGTCTTTTAAAGCTTTCACCAAAGCAAAAGCTTGTTTTTCCATAATGTTATATCTCAAAGGGGCATCCCTCAATGCCTTGCTAAAGAACGCAATTGGCTGCTCTTGTCCTTGTGGGTTTTTCTGTAAAAGGACAACAGCTATAGTATGTTCTGATGCAAATGAGAAGATATAAAAATCTTTCGAGAAATCGGGACTTATGAGAACTGGTGTTTTGGTTAACGCTTGTTTAACCAGTTCAAAGGATGTCTTTGCTTCTGCGGTCCATTTTACCCCTTGCTCCTTTTTCAACATGTTCGTGATATTCCTCAGGAGCTCAGCCAAGTTTGGGATGAACCTTCTTAAAAAGTTAATCTTTCCTATGAAAGATTGCAACTCTTTGATATTCCGAGGATGGGAGATTTGCAGAATGGCCTCAATCCTCATGGGATCTATCTTTATACCCTGTTCTGAAATGACATGTCCGAGAAGCTTACCTTCTTGGAGACCAAATAAAGTCTTCTTGGGGTTCAGAGATATCCCAAACCTTCTGCACTTCTCGAAAACTTTTCTCAAATGTTCTAAATGTTCTTCATCTGTTTTTGAAAACACAGTTACATCATCAAGATAAATAATGATGAAGAAGCCTAATTCTTCCGAGAATGCTATGTCCATGGCTCTCTAAAAGGTTGCTCCAGCATTCATTAAACCAAAAGGCATTTTCACATACATGAAAGTGCCCCAGGGTGTAGTAAAAGCTGTCTTTAATTGATCATCAGGGTGGACTAAGACTTGGTTATACCCTGAATAGCCATCCAGCAAAGAAATTATTTTAGACCCTACCACCTTTTGCAAAATATGATCCATCTTGGGCAAAGGGTAGTTATCCTTTAATGAAGCTTTGTTTAAATTCCTGAAGTCTATACAAAGCCTGATTTCTCCAGTCTTTTTCCTAACTGACACTAGATTAGATACCCACTCAGAATATCTAATAGGGACAATAATACCAGCATCATGCATTTTCATAATTTCCTTCTTAACCAATGGCAACTGGACAGGGTTGATTCTGCGTAGTTTTTGTTTGAATGGTTTTTGGTTTTCTTTAAGAGGGATTTTGTGTTGTATTATTTCAGTGTTATAGGACTTAAGATCTTCGTAACTCCATGCAAAAACATCAGAAAATTCTTTAAACAGCTCCAAATATTTAAGTTTAATGTGAGCTGGTAAAGTTTTAGACAGTTTAATCAATCTCGGTTTTTCCTCACTGCCTATATTACATTCTTCCACTTCGGTTTCCACAGGTTCCAGTTTTGGTTTGTTGGCCACATCATCAAAATCAAATAGTTCTTCTAGAGGGGCCAGACCCTTGGGCAGACTATCATTATTAGAATGCAGAGTTTCCATTTCTTCTGTTTTGGGTTTCGGACTTAACTCTGCTTGGCGTGTGGATGTGATAGTCTGAAGGTCTATATCTACCAGCTGTGGAGACGGTTCTTCTTCACCAAGAAAATTTTCTTCACTGCAGTCTATATCATAGTCTGAATCTGAACTATGGGGTTTAAACTCATTTCTGAATTGCATGAAGTCTTCTATTTGTTTATCTCCATCAAATACCTGCCAATATTTCTTGTTATCTGGGATAGCTGGTCTGAATTTTACCTGAGAGGTATCATCATACAGCATTGGGCAGGTTCTAGCAGCAAAGGCTAAATTGTGGGCAGCAATGTTTCTTTTCCTGGGACAAAAGATAAGGTGTACCCCTCAAATGTTTTCAAAATATCAATGACATCATTCCTATAGGCCTTAAGTCTGGGGTGATTTGCATTGTACTCCCCATTGACTTGCCTGATGATTAATTCAGAATCCCCATATACATCGATTTTCTTGGCACCTAGTTTTTTTAAAAGATGCAAGCCCAAGAGAAGGGATTCATATTCTGCTATGTTGTTGGAACACTGAAAGTTTAATTTGCATGAGATACATTCTGTATGATTATTTTCGGTGTTAGTGATCCAGACACCTGCACCTGCATTTGTTTTGGTGCATGACCCATCGAAAAACATAGTCCAGAGAGGTTGATTTTCAGTTTGATGGACGGACTTTGTATCATTTGGTTCCTCAAGTTGTTCATCGGGTTGAGGACTTTATCCCTGACTGTCAAGACTTAAGTTCAAAGGACGGATGATTTGCAGTTCAAGATCTGTGTTAAATTTGCTAGGATCTTCGGACACAGTAAACTGTCTTGGCACTTCGGCATCGTTTTCCTCCTCTTTTATTCCAGCCATGGATTCTTTCAAAACAGATTGTTCAGTGAGTGTTTCATTATTGAACATGATAAAAGAATCAAGGCTCGTGTTTATAGCATAAAGTGGGGAGTTTTGAGGCTGCTCCTGGCTTGTTACTGTGTATTGCATGTGAGATTCTCTATAAAGCCTCCTAGTTTGATTGAAGACAGGGATAGTTGCATAGGCCATGTCCATTTGCATAGTTCCCTGCAACTTAGCCCCCCAAGATCTTGATAAAAGCATTCCATACTTTGGGGGAACATCAGCCACAACAACATCCATGACTAAGCATTTGGCTGGAATTTGGGCTAAACTAACACAGAGATCTTTAATCAATCCTAGACACTTAACCCTACTTGAGTCAAAGGAGTACAGGTCTTTGTAAGGTCTGGTAATCTCAAGACCCAGGCTTTCCATCACAGCTTTTGGCATTAAATTATGGGAAGCGCCTGAGTCATGCATAGCATTATGGAGAATTTTGTCATGAATGTTTAAGCTTACATAAAAGGGAGGGACCGGACCCTCTTGGAACTTTCCTTCAATATTTGGACCGAAAATAAGCTCTGGTTGGTCATCACTAAGATTGAGAGTATCTTCGTTATCCTCCAAGTTTAAAGCCTTCAAAATTTTGGACCTATATACATGTTGGGCAGCCAACTCAGTCAAAGGAACAGAGATTTTGATCTTTGAGATTTCCTGTTCCAGACTGAAAAGGTTTTGAGTTTTTAAAGCATTGACTTCAGCTTTGTTTACTGCCCCTTTATCAGCACTAGCAGCTTGCTGATTTGGTTTATCTACAGTTGAAACCGTTACTTTTGCAGGAGTACTAACTGAGGTGCTAGTACTACTAGTGTTTTCACTCTGTTTTTCAATATTTCGAGTATTTTTCTCTTTACTACTACCAGCATCAACAGCCACTGCTTTGTCCTTTTGTCTGATTGTTTTAGTCTTGGTTGTAGCGCTGTTTTGAGAAGGTTTATCAGAGGTTTTATTGTTGGGGGTTTGTTGATTAGATTTGCTTCTGAGTTCATATTCCTTAAAAGGCTCTATGACAGCGTTCTCCATGTTTTGATAGTAATTCTGATTCTCATCTCTTCTGTCATCATAAGGTGTATAGAGGCCTTGTTTATTATCATAATGAACCTCAAAGTCATCATCATCTACCCCAAACAAGTTTATATCATCTTCCTCTGTTATCTGATCTGTTTGTTCAACCTCACTTAAAAAGTTCTGATGAAAGGGAGGAATGATCTGCTGATCATCTTCCCTGGGTCTGTTAGGAGGCTGATTTCTTCTAAGATTCTGATTCTGGTTTTGATTTCTGTTTTGAGGAGCATTTTGATTTAGACTTGCTTGTGCTCTCTCTAGAATGCTCATTTTCTTCATCATTTCTTCCATCATTCTTTCCATCTTTGAGCTTGAAGTAGAAGGGGTGGTTTCCTCCCTAAAAGATACTCTCTTTTCAGCTTTCATCCTCGCTCTTTTCTCCATAAGGTTCACCTCCACAGAAAGAGCACCTCTTTGCATATCTTCAAGGGTTGCAAAGACTCTTTCTCTGAGAGAATATGTCATGTCTGGATCAAACCCTTCAAAAAATTTGTTCATAGCTGAACCCTGAGGAGGTTTTAGTTCGGGGGAAAGTGCATTATACACACTGTTGAATCTGGTACAATAAGCTTGTACACTTTCCCCAGGGTTCCTATGGAGATTGTTATAGTCAGCCAGGATTTGGAGAGGGTTTTTCCTTACTTCCCATTTGTTTAAAAATGTTTGATGGAAGGCTTGAAGGTCGTTAATACTGTGGGGGGTTAAACCTTTAAACCATTTCCTGACTTCTCCCCCCAAACTTTGAGCAAACAGTCGGATTTTGACAGATTCATTATCAATTTCATTTCTGTCAAAGTAGTCATTCATCTTGTCCACATGTTGAGATGTTGTTATGGTATTATTAGCATCATATAATGGAATTTTGGACTGATAGTCATGTGGAAGATTGACTAATGGTACAGGAAGGACTAAGGGAGCATACCATGCTGCCATGATATGTGGTGGGGGTGGGTTTACAAGTGGAGGTGTGGGTTGAAGTGGAGTGGTTTGAACAGTGGATGAAGGATGAACAGAAGTGGATGGAACGACAGTAGATCTCTGAGCGGATCTCGGGTGAGAGGCACCTAGATTATGTAAGAAATGTAAATCAGGAGGTGTTGATTCTCTATTTCCCAGAATCCCACTGGTTTCGGGAGATGAAAGGGTAGGCTCAGAATCTAATTGATCTAAATCACCAAAAGACCTAGTTCTAAATGGGTTCAATAAGTCAATTTGTGATTCCTGAAGAGCTGAAAGATTTTCAGGGACTGAATTGGCTCTTAGGGGTGGTCTGAAGATAGTTGAGGATTGTATCCTAGGAGACCTCCTAAGAATTCTTTCTGGGTTGTCAACTATTTCCGGGGGATCGGGGTCAGGATGGGCTCTAGTGTGAATCTTTTTAGTAGCCACAATGTTTATCTACTTAGACCCAACTTTAAACAAGAGAGGTTCAACCAGGTATGACAATCTTTAGATGGTTAACCAATCTTGCTTTCTCAACTCACATCCTACAGTCTTCTAACTGAGTTTGAAGGATTTAATAATGATGAGGGTTTTTCCCAGTGGAGTCTTAAGGTCTGCTCAGGATGGTGGAGTCGCCAGGTGGAAGGTTCAGAGAGTTTTCAGAGAAGTACACTGTCCACCTCAGTGTTTGTGGAACATTCCTTTTCAGGGATATCTCAAAATATAACAACTCTAACCAGAGATTGACTGGGAGGGCATTCACTAGATATGTCACCCCCAAAAGAGGGTGAGATCCAGAGGCTACCTGGCCCTTTCCAGACTCTGTCTAAGAGTATAGGGTAAAACACATTAAAGACGTATACAAGTATCAAAACTAGTGTTTTACTACCAATCTGAAATGTTTTTGGTATTTTCTGAATTGTTTATATTTGTGGTTTTTAAAAGAATGTCCTAACTTTGCCTCAAAACTTAGCTACGGTTAAGAAACAAAGACAGTCTATCCTTATGGCTGAGCTAGCTGATTTTCCAAGGTTAGATAAAGACTTTAAAGAACCCTAGGATCAACCTAGATTGTCACTGATTCAAACGAGATTTATCCTGATTACCTTTCTTTGGTAGTGCTTGGAAAGGCTGCTTTTTACTCTCAAGATGTTTATATGAGGATTTTGGGTAAGGTTTCCCCAGCGGAGTCGCCAGAAATGTTAGGTCTCTGTAACAAGCAAGATTGGCAAAGTCCGATCACAGAGTTAACATCATTTCAACCAACTTTGGGATTCTAGGATCTAGCCCTCCTGAATCCGGAGAGGGATCTCTCCAATATGTACAAAGATGGATATTGTCTTTGAAGTTGGGGTGATGATATTAGGCTAGTTATGAAGGCCAAGGGTTTTGTTTGGTTTTCTTGGATGGTTGAACATAGTTTCTGTCTGAGACGGAAAGATCTATATGCAAATAGGTTCAAAGGTGAGAAGTTGCAAGTAAACAAAATAAGCTTTGATTCTAAAGAGAGATGATGGCAAGTTTTCAATCCATTGGGCTATGGAGTCATAAGGGAATTTAATTGAAACATCCAGGTTCAAGAGTAATCTATGGGGCAAGTCATCTAGGCCTAAGGATCTCTTTGAAGTTTGATTTATGGAATGGGGTGATACAATAAGAAAGGGAATCAACAGATGCAGAACAAAGAGCAGCCCAGGATCTGGTAAGTACTTTGAAACTAGCCAGCCTTTGACCAGGCACTTAAGAAAACATAGAAGCAACCTAGGATCTGGTAAGTACTTTGAAACTATCCAGCCTTTGATATACTTCTGCTAGAAAATAGATTAAAAACAAAGGGAAACTTGAAGGCAACCTTTGGAGCAGAAACTAGTGGGCAGGGCTCACATTTCTCCTCATCTTAGTTCTCCTTTACTTAGTTACTTCCAGGAAAATCACCAAGATAACACAAAATGGCCCAAGATCTGATAAGTGCTTTGAAACTATTCACCTTTTGACACATCCTAAGGGAAACAGACAAATAGTTGAGCAAACAAGAAAGGGACTCAGGGCTAACCTTTGATTTCCTCAATTCATTCCTTACACAACATATATGAAAGTAACATTTAAAAACAACATTCAGCAGTGACGAAAATATGAGGGAACGCCAGCATCTCTGTACTTCGACTGAATTAAATCATTTCTAAATAACACAATAAGAAGAAAACATTGGGATAAAGATTTTTCAGCCAGAGAAGGTCACTGGTGTACAGCAAACTCTAACACTGTTTAAACTGTTCTTTATAGTAGAAAATGAAACAAATTGAAAACAGAAATAAAATAACAAGTTACAGTGAGAATAACATCACCATCGGCATAGACCAGGATCCCATAAATCAGCTTGTATTGATTGCTTCAAGCCGGTTACAATCTTCAAATCCAATGTTTTAATTCATCTCTTTTCACAGTCTAACCTATCTGTTACAAGCAGAGCTCCAAGAGCCCATGAAACCACTATTTACAGTCAAGAGTTTTCCACTCAGAAATAGCTACAGCGCTTCAGCAATTACATTGACAACCAACTAACAAAAAACCAACCCTTAACTCATCTTCCATTGAAGTATTTATAGAAGGATGAGGAGGTGAGATCTGATTAAAAGGTCTCAAACACAATCAATGCAGAATTAATGTCTTCCTGACCCCGTGAGGTTCGATGAAGAAATTCTACAGGTGTTACATTGCATTAATGTGTTTATACTTAAGAAGTAAGCTCGAAGAGAGCTTATATTGACCTTTGAGGTTCTGCGTACTGTTAGGGTTACTCTGCCAACATTCTGTCATTGAAATCCGGTGCAGTAATAACTTCTTTGGTTGTTCGAGGCATAATATCTGATCCTGTTCAATAAATTCATCCTCTGTTTGAGCTTTCTGAGGCAATAGGTGGCACTGTGGTGGTTGAGGAATCAATTCACCTCGAAGTATGGCGGTGGAGGCGATCTCTCTGCCGAACACTTTTAGGTTTTGCTTTAATCCGTGTTCTGAGCCGGGGATTAGGCTTCTGATAACCGTCTTAGCCGTAATCCCCACCAATCTTCTCACAAAACCACTGCTCTGGTTCATTTTATCTTTAATCCGATACTCTCTCTCTGCTCTGATATTGGCGGCCTTTTTCAAACTTTGCAGGGACATGCGGCAAGCAAAGCTCATGAAGCTTTGTAAATATCCCTGTTCTTCTCCGTATGATCAATTCCCTGGACAAACCGGGAGGATTGGAGTCGTCACTCTCATCCTTCAGATTTCGTAGAATACGAAGAAAAACCCTTTGAAAACCTGCAAAAAAAAGAAAAATGAGGAAATCCTGCGTTATATGGGCAGACTGCATCGGAGGGCGTGCGGGTGGATGGAGAGATCGGAACCGTTGATCGTATTGCGATCGACGGCCAGGAGCGATTTTGAACAGTCAACGGGAAAAGGTGGGCTGTACAATAGAATCAGGAGGATAAAAGAGAGCCGTTGATCCGTAGAGATCGACGGTGGGGATCGATTTTCGAGAGCACCAGGAGAGATTTAACGGGCGTGCGGGTTTATTAAAGAGCGAACGAAAAAAGGCGATGGGGACCGTCGGATGGGAAGGCCCAGATCCGACGGCGGGGAGAAATCCCGCTGCGGGGTCATAAGACAATGTTTAACGTGCGGGGAGAAGGCACGGAACGGTGGTTTTGGGGCGAGGTGGAGAACACGTGTCAGTCGGCGCGTGGAATCGCTGGCCGATGGCACAAAACCACCTCCGGACGAAAGGTGGTGTGGGCACATACCGGTGGGAAAGGAAAACAGCGCGGTGGAAAAGGGGGAGGGGTCCACCAGCTGACGGGATACTCCACACCGTTGATCCGTGGGACAGATCAACGGTGGAGTTTTAATATTATTTTCTTCGTTGGAAAAATAAAACAAACCCGTTTTTTGCATTTTACAACTGTCTTCAATGTTTTTCGGGCAATGAATTATTTCCGAGTTTAAGCGCCTGGCGGGTTTAGCACGTGGTTCCGGCGTGGGGACATATGGATGAAGAGAAAGCAGGGGCTTAGCCTGAGGGGCTAAAGCCCAACGCATGAAAAATGTATGTTTTTCCATGGTTTTTCAATGATTTTCGCAAGAGGAGAAAAGGCTCCGATAGGTTAAAAAGTGTGTTTTCGACCTTGGGGAATGAGATTAATGGAGGAATATGGGATATAAAAGGGTTTGATGAGGTTTTTTATGATCGAGAAGAGAGTTGAAAAAACGGAGGAAAGGTGGAAGAAGGGGAGAGGACAAGGAGGGGGATGCAGCAGCATTTTGATTAGGATTTTCATGGTATATCAGAGGCAGAGAGGAGGGAGAGTATGTAGAACCAACAGTAGTTTGGACTTTTGTCAACAGACTTCAAGTACCAACAATTTTCAGGATTTTTAAACTTGTTTCTTGAAGGCTGCAAAGACCATTTAGCCACCAACTGTCATAGTTGAAAAATATAGGTGGCTAACAGCAGGGATGTGATTACGCGCCAGCTGTCGGATCTGGCGGGGAGATCGACAGTTCAAATATGATCGGAGGGGCGAAAGGGGAGGGGAGACGAGCACGATGCGATTAACGTCGGGCCATCGGATCCTCATCGATCAACGATTGAGATCGCGGCGGAGGTCTATATACCGAAGCCCAATCGCATCAGGGATTTTAAGTTAACAAAGAAATGCGCTCGCCCGACACCTCAGATTGCGATAAGTGCTCGGGGCTTAAGCACTTGGTCCTGGGTGCACGGCATATGGCGGGGAAGTGGTTAAGGGGCTAGCCGAAAGGGGCTTAAGCGTTATATGTAAAATGAGTGATTTTGGGCCTATTTTCAATGCATTTTAAGGCCAAAGAGGGGTAACAGTAGAGGAAAAAGGGGTTATTAAGCCAAACAAAGGGAATTTGAAGGGTTTAAAATGGGAATTAGGATGATTTCGAAGGGTAAGAAGGGAATTAAAAGGGGAGACAAGGGGATGAAAACAGAGGTTTAGAAGGGATGATATAAGGGGAAAAAAGGCCTTTTTGGGCATTATTATTTAGAAAAGAGAGGCTTTTTAACTGGAATCAGCAGCGGGGATTTATCAAAGGACAAGGGCATAAGGAGGCTTCAAGGATGATGTGTTTTCAGAGGGAAATGCATTCCTTGAAGGCTCAAAAACATTTTGGCCCCTTGTTTGCTTGTCAAAAAATTCATAGGGGGCTAACAGGTGGGAATTTCGTACACAACGATACTTGGATCAATGATGGGCATCTCTTCGTATGACCATGCAAATACATCACGAAATTACTAAAAAATATCAATATAGATCTTGATCTCATCGGGAGAACAAGATGCATCGATTTGATCATTCTCGACAATCCCTGGTTTGACAGAGATGTCGATGGGAATGGTCGGAGTGATATTTCCCATGTTCCCTTTAGACAACACTTCATGAATCAAAGTCAAACTCTGAAGTGGGTTAGTCAGTACTAGTGAAGCATGGGATTCTAGACAGGCATAGATGTCACCTGGGATTGGGAGAAACGAGGAACGATGATGCCCATCATCCCCCGGAGTTTCTTCGAGAGAAATTACCTCCATGATACTCTCGTCGGTGGGGAAAGTCTCATTCAAGGGATCATAAGAGTCCAAAGAACCAAACCAGGGATATTGCGCATAGGTGTCCATAGAGGAAACCAAATGAGTGTTGGTTTCGGATGCAGCCTCAGAAGCCGTGAGAATACTTTGATACATTTTCTTAGCTGGGATTAGAGTGTAGAAATTATATAACTAATATGTTATACATCCGAGATTCTCCTGATCACACACTATTTGACTTCATGCACAATACAAAATCTCTTCTACCATTGATCATTAATTGCGGAAATAAAATCAATTGCATGCACACATTAAAACCATAAAAATTTACACATATGAACACAGTAATTTATGGGAAAGATTAAAGCTGAAAAACCCCAACTATCTGTATATTATATGTCATATAGATGATGTAACAATCATAATACAAAGCTCCTCACAAGCTCTCAGTACAATTTCCAATTGCTACACACTAATCAAGTCCGATCTAGCTAATCCCATGCACCAATCTCTGCCACCTGCTAGCCTGCCTCTACTGCGCAATCACTGCTGAAGAATAGCTCTGAATGAAATAAAATTGGTCCAGCCTTGCTCACGGAATCCTCATTGGCATCTCCAACCACTGTGTGTTGCAAATCATGCAACACTATAGTCACAACTGATAGTCACACTGCTCTTTCACCTACCTCTTCACTGGTCTCCACTGAAACTGTCCATGCACTGTAGTTAACTGATGTATTCTTTAGTTGATTAATGAGTTAATAATTAGTGAATTAATTAATAATTAATTCACACCACTCTCACTAGTGTATTAATCAGTTAGACTAGATACAACTAGCTCAACTATGTTTAACTCATTTAAACTGAACACAACTCCACCAACTGCCTCAATAACTCCACCAGAAGCTACGTACATGAGTTCTAAGCCCAAGTCTCATGCAATAGCTCCACCGTACCCTCAAGAATAAGCGTAATAACCTTCTGTCAGCTCATGCCACATCATGCATAAGCGAAGTGCTCAGAGGAATAAGATAATGTTTATAGTCCAAATATTATTAAGAGCTAATAATATTTGACATATCTATTTTTAGACTGGCAATCTAAAAATAGATTCCGCCCAATATGTCTAAAAATAGAAGTCCATCTATTTTTCCAACTTGACTAACCATCCACAAATAGCATAGTCTAAAAATAGACTTTGCGCCAAAAATAGCCTGCGGGCCCATTTAGTGAAGACGACTTCTTTCCACTAAGCTCATCATCTTGTTGCAATATCAACACTCCCTCTCAACAAGATAGGGATTATCTGCCACCCCGATCCTGCCCCTGTGGTATTTGAATTTTCTCTTGGTGAGCGCCTTCGTCAAGATATCGACATCCTAATCCTCCATAGGAATGTAAGAAAGTAACATGATCTTCTGCTGCACACAATATCTGATATGATGATACTGGATGTCAATGTGTTTAGATCTATCATGAAATACTGGATTAACCGAGAGTTTAATGCAACTCTGATTATCACAATAAATCACAGTAGGATCCAAGTGTGAACCGAACAACCCGACCAGGATCTTCCTCATCCATATAGCCTCGCATGCAGCCAAAATCGCTGCCATATACTCGGCCTCTGCTGAATTGAGTGCCACGGATCTACGCTATTTCTTTGTGCAAGCTACATCTACAGATCTGAAATTCACTCCAGATGTGCTCTTTCTGTCCATTGGGCTCCCTGCCCAATCTGCATCCATGAAGCCACACAACTTCACCTCATACGACTGTCTGTACCGTAATTCATATCCCGATGTGCCTCTGATATATCTCAATACATGCTTGCCTGCCTTCCAGTAGAGCTTGGTAGGCTTAACCATAGCTTTTGAAAGCTGGTTAACAACATAGCATATGTCGGGTCATGTATTGACCAGATACATAAGCGACCCCGCCAACTGTCGATAAACAGTGGCATCCACTACCTCTTCCGATGTAGCATCCTCTTTCCTCCAACCACTACGAAGAGGAGTGTCGATAGGCTTGCAGCCATGCATGTTGAAATTCTCTAGTATCTCCCGGGCATACTTGCCTTGAGACACAAACAGTCCATCACTGCGCTGCCAAATTTCCAATCCCAGGAAATAATGAAGGAGACCCAAGTGCTTCATCTCAAACTCTTTTACAAGATCAGCCTTGCATGAGAGTATCAACTGTTCATCACCAGTTAGTATCAAATCATCTACATAAAGTACAATGATTAGCAACTTACCCTCAACCACTATCTGGTACAGGTTGGGATCCGCCTCGCTCTTGGTAAAACCAAGTCCAGTGAAATAACTGTCAATCCATGTGTACCAAGCACGAGGTGCTTGTTTCAACCCATACAATGCTCTTTTGAGCCTGCACACATGCGACTCGCTGTTGAAGATCTCGAAACCTTTGGGCTACTTTATGTACACCTCCTCCTCAATGACTCCATTGAGGAACACAGTCTTCACATCCATCTGATGAATGTGCCACCCCATCTGCGCTGAGATAGATAGGATGTTTCGTATGGAAGAATACCTTGCGACGGGTGCAAAGGTTTCCTCATAGTCGATCCCCTCAATCTGTGAGAAGCCCCGGGCAAAAAATCTTGCCTTATACTTATCGACGCTCCCGTTAGCTGCTTCCTTCACTTTGTGGATCCATCTCGACCCTAACACTGATTTCCCTTCCGACCTTGGGAAAATCTCCCATGCACTGTTTCTAACAATCGAATCATACTCTTCCACCATGGCATCTACCCATGTAGGGTCCTCCACAACTTCCTCGAAAGAGGATGGCTCTGTCACGATACACTTGCTCATAAGAGCCATGTATCCAGTATACCGGTCAGGTGACTGTCTTTGTCTGCGCTGTGATGTAGGTGCTCCTACAACCTTCTCTGCATCTTGATTTAACCGCTCAACTTCCGTAGTGCGCTTCCGCCCTACGATGTTTGGCACTGCATGAGTGGTTTCTTCCACTCTATGAACCTCCTCTTGTGGTTGATCCACATCTTGAGGCTCATTTTTAGGAACAAGTAGCTCATCCGCTGCATGCAAGTGTAGCTCCCTCTCAAGCGATAACTTCATGGCTTTCTGCTCATGAAATTTGATATCTCGTCACACAACGAGTCTTCCATTTTGTCTCGCAAATACACCACGATAGTTGTGGGGTGTATCGATGTACCCCTAAATATCCCAACCTCTGCGGTCGGCTCCGGCTTCTTCCTGGCATCCTTCGTCACATGAATGTAAACGAGGTGGGCAAAATATTCAAATGAGAAATATCAAGCCTCTTACTAGAAAACGCCTCCTCGGGTGTACTCATGCCAGCCACTCTGTGAGGACAAAGGTTTTGCACATAACCGCAATATTACATGCCTCAGCCCACAAGTGTATGGGAAGGCCTTGATCAAAAAACATCACCGTCAGCCACCCATGAACTACATTCTTTCGCTCACTTGGCCCCATTATAACGTGGGACATGGTAGCCTATGAGCTCTCTTGGCAATTCATCTGCTTGGCCCATAAAAGTCTTTGAATTCACCAGAGATTAATTCACCACCATTATCGCTCCTAAGAACCTTCACCTAATTCCCCGATTATTTCTCCACCAGTGCCTTGAACTCATAAAACTTTGATTATGTCTCGCTCTTCTTCTACATGAATAAGATCCAGTACTTACAAGAAAAATCATCAACAAAGATCACATAATACCTGTGCTTTGTTGTCGAAGCTACTGAGAAAGGTCCACACACATCTGTGTGAATTCTCTCAAGGATTTTCGTGGTGCGACTATCCTTCTCATGAAAGGTGGATTTCCCAAATTTTTCCAAAGTACATCCCTTGCAGCGGTAGTTGCTGTGTGCTGCCAGGCTTAGAGTGAGAAATGTGCTACAAAATTTTCAAAGCACCATGGTGAAGATGGCCCGATCTCTGTGCCATAGCTTGCCCTCATCCCGGCTCACCACTCCTTCTACCTTGCACACCATTCTTTGTATAATATCTACTTCTACTACTTACAATGATAGGTTGTTATGCTCAAACCTATCTCAAGGATTCACCGGTTTCTAACTGCGCGAGAAAACCTTTCCCTCGCTAAAGACAGCATCATATCCCTTGTCTTAACATGGCCACCAAGATCGGATTCGTCTTCAATCCTGGAACATGCATGACTTCCTTCAATACAAAGGGTTTACCAGACTCCCTCTCAAAGGAAATGGTACTGATACCGGTCGCACTATATCTACCATCATCGCCCATCTCGATGTGCACTCCAAGATATTTCTCATCCAGATCAGTAAACAAATCTCGATCTCCTGTCATGTGAAAAGATGCACCACTGTCAAGAAACCACACTGAACCCATCACACTTGAGACCAAGCATGTGATCAGGAAAAAATATAGCTCAAAATACGAGGCTAAGGCCTCTCCAGCTGTAGATCTAGCAGCCTACTTATTTTTCTTCTTCTGTGGACAACTAGTGGCATAATGTCTGTGTTGGTGACAGTGAAAGCACTTCACCTTGGACATGTCCTGCTTCTTGCCTTTCACACCGGATTGAGATTCTTCTTTCTCTTCCCCTTCCTTGCTTTGGCAGCCAAAGCGCAATTTTCTTCATCTGCACTCTTCGATGAAGATCCGTCCCTAGTATTCCACCTTATCTCCTCTTGCACAAGATCCGACCAAAGTCACTCCCATCCTGGTAATTTCTCCCGACCATTGACAGAGTCCTAATAGGAATGCCAACTCTTCGGAAGCCCAAGGAGAGCCAAGCTCACCAAGTCCTCATCATCTACAGTAACCCCCACATTTCCCATCTCATCCCTACACTGGAAAAACTTCATGAGGTACTTGGGTATACTATCGCCTTTCTCCATTTTTATATTCCTAAGTTTATCCTTGAGCACCAACTTCCTCTAGTCGCTCTTGCTTTGGAATAAGTCTGTCAAAGCTTTCCACATCAAGAATGGAGAAGCTTTACCATGAAGGTTGGACACTATGTGATCCTTCACACCTTCCAACAAAATCCTTCGACATTTTGTTGTCTTCTTTTTCCATGCGTCAGAGTGCGCGGCGACATCGCTAGAAGCGGGGTTTTGGAATTTGCATCTATGAACTCCTTCAACCCATTGTCACCTCCGGCACCACCTCCATCTTGTCCTTCCATGCGATATAATTCAAGATGCCCTCAGAGGTATGATGCAATCAGTTGAAAGACATCTCAACCGACACCAAGAAAACAACTGCTGCAAAATTCGGGTCCCACCGACACAAAACTCAACAACTTTAATGATTTTTAATTATCCGGTGATCAATATCGCTACGATACCATGTAGAAATTATATAATTGATGTTTATAAATCAATATTCTCTGATCACACACTATTTGACTTCATCTATGCACAATACATAATCTCTTCTACCATTGATGTTAATTGCAAATAAAATCAAATTGCATGTACATTAAAACCATAAAAATTCACACATGTGAACCCAATAATTTATGGGAAAGCTTAAATCTGAAAACCCCCAACTATCTATATATTACATGTCATAGAGATCATGTAAAAATCATCATACAAAGCTCCTCACAAGCTCTTAGTACAATCTCCAATTGCTACACACTAATCAGGTCTGATCTAGCAAATCCCATGCACCGATCTCTGCCACCTGCTAGCCTCCCTCTACTGCACAATCACTGTTGAAGAATGGCTTTGAATGAACTCGAATTGGTCTAGCCTTGCTCACACAATCCTCATTGGCATCTCCAACCACTGTGTGTTGCAAATCGTGCAACACTATAGTCACAACTGATAGTCACATTGCTCTTTCACCTACCTTTTCACTGGTCTCCATTGAAACTGTCCGTGCACTGTAGTTAACTGATGTATTCTTCAGTCGATTAATGAGTTAATAATTAGTTAATCAATTATTAATTAATTCACACCACTCTCACTAGTGTATCAATCAGTTAGACTATATACAACTAGCTCAACTGTGTCTAACTGAGTTAAACTAAACACAACTCCATTAACTACTTCTACTAACTCCACCAAACTTTGTCATATGAGTTCTAACTGAAGTCTCCATGAAATAGCTCCACTTAACCCTCAGGAATAGCATAATTCCTTCTGTCAGCTCCTGTGCCACATCTGTGCACTTAACTGAAGTGCTCCAAGAGGATAAGATAATGTTTAGAGTCCAAATATTATTAAGAGCTAATAATATTCGACATATCTATTTTTAGACTGGAAATCTAAAAATAGATTTCGCCCAATATGTCTAAAAATAGAAGTCCATCTATTTTTCCAACTTGACCAACCATCCACAAATAGCATCTTACAACTCATAGAATATGATCGACATGTCTAAAAATAGACTTTGCGCCAAAAATAGCATGCAGGTCCACTTAGTGAAGGCGACTTCTTTACACTAAGCTCATCATCTTGTTGCAATCTCAACATAGAGGCATAACGTCACCAAAACTCTCGAGCTGGTCGGGATTGGGAACAATGCATGGATCATGACTAGACGAAATCATATTGACGGAGGTGAAATTCGAAGGTGGAAGCAGAAAAAATCCCATGGGGGATGAGTCTTCGCATTGACCTGACCCAATTTTCTCATTAGGAGTAGCGATCTTCCCAACATACATAATTTTTCTTGCTGAAGAATCAGAGGGGAAGAAAGCCAACTGATCAACAATCACTATCTTCCCTTGATGACAGAAATAGAGGAGACGAAAAAGGGTGGATACCATTCAAACCATAACGTTTTTCCTACTACATTCAAGAAGGATATTATAGTTCAATTTGGTGTCTACCACTTCAAATTCCATGCTTACCATTTTCCCCTCCAACAAGATGGGAAATTCCTTGAGAATATAATATGGTTGAGAACCTCTACCATCGAAAGCCTCTAAGGTATTCGAGGACTGCCTCAATAGGGGAGAGTCAATGGCTTTCCAGCATGCAACATACATGATGCAGGTCGAAGCGCCTTCATCAACGACAACCCGATGAATATTATTTCCCATAATGGTAACTTGAATCAGAAAAGCTACTTGAGATGGGAGGCGAGGAATGAAATTCTCGAGATCAAAAGTAATCAGATTATAATCTGCAGGATCAATCCCTCCAATAACAGAGAGTAGTGCCTTTCGTTTTGATGGACACGACTGAAAGACCTCCAAAGCCGACATCATCGAAGGCACTTGAGCCAGGTCTTCTACAATATTGTAGTGTTGTGCTACTCTCGCATTCAGATTATAAGACGATTTTCGAAGAACACCTTTTGGGGGTGATCAGATGATGGAGTCAATACTTGGTCTCTCAATATGGAGAGGACTAGAGGTAGTGGGTGTAGAAGAGGAAAGGTGATTTGTAACTTTTGATTCCACAGGAGCCTTGGACATATTGGGATAATCTTTCATTCTCGTGGTAATGGCAATAGATTTTGTTCCAACTATGAAAAACTGAGAGTTTCCAGACGATTGAGCATGATATACCATTTGCGTTTGCTAAGAAGGGAAAGGTTCTTTGAAAATGGCCAGAGTCTCGAGTGCACCCTTCAGAAGATGGGAAACTTCATCACGCCAAGTACAATCCTTTTTGTAATGATCATCATCACATATTAGACAAGAATGTTTGGGCTTATGCGTTGAAGAATCATCAACAAATGACTTCTTTGAATCCTATTTTGGGTTTTTGAATTTAGACTTGCCTTTGCCCTTTTTCTTACCTTTCGAGGATTTATGTACTGTGGTAGATTGGAAAAAATTTACCTCTGAGGTTCTACCAGGATTCTTCTAGTAGGGTGCGCATCAGGAGTAGTGTATTTAGACTTCGAAGAAGTTTTAGGCACATTACTATCAGTATGAGCCACTGTCCCAATAACACCATCCACTGGAGGCACAATAGGAGACTGAGATGATGCGGGATCAGTCGAAGGTCGCGACGCGTCAGGTAATAACTCATATAGAGTCCCGGACTGGGAATAAACCAAATTGAGGTATTGAGCTCGGGCAATGACCTCCTCTTCCGTGAGACACCCACCCGTAAACCATTTAGTCAATAGATAATAAGGGATCTCAAATTTGATGAGGCGGCAGTGAGGCCACCATTTATGAATGTGATCCAAAATATGCGTAGTAGTTGATTGCTTCAACTAAGTGAGAAGATGGGTGTCGGTTTCATACTGGACATGTAGCTGGAAGTGGGTGAGGAAAGTCATATCCAAGGAATTGAAATCGAAGAAAATTCCTCGAGGGAGCTAAATATACCATTTGGCCACGGTACCAGTCAAAGTACGCTGGAAAATACAAAGACGAATAGAATCGTCAACCCAAGAATTACAGGAGCACCACAAATGGTATGTCATAACATGGGTTTGGGGGTCTATTGTGTAGGAAAATCCCCTCTGCGGAAAAAGGCGATCCCTCTAGCCCTGGGGTGGGTCTAGCAACAAGGAAACACATTGAATTCCTAAATTCCTAGTTTGTAAATGAAATATGGACTGGAAAAAATATCCTACCTCAGTCTAATGATTTTTTCATGGCACGTGGCAGCGATCCTTCAATCCTTGTCCTTCAAGTCTCACGCTCCTTTGGCAGCGATGTTTACACTTGTGCAAAGATCAAACAAACGCCGAAAGCATACAAACATATATATTCATCTACAACTATCTGACTAGTCAAGGAGAGTTAGACACTTCGAATATAAATGTAAACAATGTTAGAACCAGAAACCAGTCATGTAATATTGATATATGAAAAAGAAGTTTACAACCTATGCCTTGACGTTGTAGACCTCCTTTGACAGGTTCATTTGGGCATGTCTCCAAGCACTTGTTCGTCATTCGGCTCAATGAGGTAGTGGGCTTAAACTCCGTCTCACAACAATGGACTCTTCTATGCTCTCTTCAACACATCAGCTATAACTATTGACTACTCAGCTAGCTTAATCAATGTAAGGAAGAAGAATTTATAGAGGAGGAGGAGGAGGTTTGGGATCCACATAAGGTGGAGGAGAGGTATATCCCTTAGGGAAGTTGCATATTTGTAGGAACTAATAGGCCAAAGGGAGAAACTAGACTTGATCCAGTTGAACAAACAACCATGAATCTGCCCATGAAGTATTAAATCATGGAAGCTTTGTTTCTATTTTAAAAAAATTTCCAAAAGAAACTTGGCATGGGTGCCCTTCAGAGACAGAGCGACGACAACACGAAGCGTAGTGTAAATTTGTCCATGGATGCTATAGTGCTCAAATTAGTGTTCCTAAATTGAGGTCATAAATTGTCAACCAGGGCTAGTAAACTACTGAAGTGAGGTGCACTATATGTGCCTAGGTATCTGTTTCTCACTATGTTGTGTTTAGTGTTTTTCTGATGTTTTTGGTTTTATGATTTTATGTTAAAAAGGAAAAGAACTAAGTGTTGGTAAAGAGAAGTGGATGGTTACACTAAAACAGAGCAGAACCTATTCTAAACTATTTATGGCACTAAAGAATAGAAAATGCAAAGCTTGATAATGACTCATAGCAAGGAAATAAATCACAACATGAACTCAATAACTCATAACATGAACTCATCCAATTCATTCATTAGAAATATGTTGGAATAGCTTAAGAAAAGGAAAAGTTTAGCGCAAATGAGGTTCTCCTAAGTAAACAATCATCTTACAATATTACAAAGAATCTCACCCATGGCTAGAAGTTTATTGGAACACAATTGGAAAAGATTATTTGTAGCACAATAAGATTTCTACTCTGAATTAAGTTGTAATGCTAAGATCAATCCATTCTGCAGCCCAACCTGTCACTACCAAGCCTCATTCGAAAGTTAGATATTTTCTAGAATAGTTTTTGGAAAAAAAAAGGCTTATCTGTGAAATTGCAAAAGATTGCAGAACAATCAGGGCCTTAAACTAATATCACTAATTCCTGTCCATATAATAATGCATTAATAGAAAGTCAGAACAAGAGCAGTTTGTAAACAATGAAGGCTGTGAAGTCTAATTTTGACAGTTAATACAACTTAAAGAACAATGGATAACACTGAACTAGAATGCAATTGATCAAACTTGAAACACAGTGACCACAACTAAACTAGAATGCCATTACCCTAACTTGAAATACAGTGAACTGGAACTGAACTAGAATGCCACTAATCTAACTTGAAATACAGTGAACTAGAGTGCCATTATCAAACTTGAAATACAGTGACAGAATTAAACTAGAGTGACATCTACCTCTGGAGTATTTCAACTGAGCTAAAATGCAACTAATTCTGTGAAATACTACAACCCTATCTTGTTCAATATGAGTGATATTTTGGAATAGTTTGTAAAAACAAGTCTGGCTGTATCTTTCAATGCAAATGAGCATAAAACATAAAGTTTCAAAAAAAAAAATGCAATTAACTCCTAAAATACTACAGTTTTATCTCATCCAATGTTAGTGGTATTTTGGAATAGTTTGTAAGGATAAGACTGACTGTGGCATCCACTGCAAGTAAGTATAAGAACACAAAGTTCAGAAAATTGATTAAACTAGGAATGAAACAAGGCTAAGTTACTTATCTAAACCATATGAACAAAGCTTCTCAGGTAGCAGGGGCCCTCTACCACCGGATTAGCACAAAAATCTACTCAATATTGACTCAACTCTTGCAATAAAGTGATTCTTCTTTCATTAAAGGAGAAATTCTTCGAAAAACAGAGTATTACGGTCTTCTGAGATCTAGCAACAAAAACAAAATCTAGCTAGCTGTTTCTTGGTCTCCCGAGCCATACTTATAACAAAATTACATAACTGTCTTTGAGATAAAATAGGAATAAATGTCTTTCCCAACTAAAATCAAACTAGAACTCTGGTGGTGGTCTCGTACTATGATTAAGGACATCTGTACAGTCCTTGTCCTATTAGAAGTCTATCTCCTAGTTTTGGTTTCCCACGTGCATAACCACCTGTAGACTCGAGCTCAGACTTTGTGGAGAGCAAGAAATGATGGGGGAGTGATGTGGAATACGACCATATGCATTTTTCCTTGAGGTGACATCTGGAACCTGCGTAAACATGAAGATAGCTGCGGAATAGGTGACTGGCTACAGAATGATTGCGTTCTGTAGCCGAGTCTAGTAAAAAATTGCTACAATAACAAAATCATGAAAACATAGCAAGTTGGTCATTATATACATTCTTAAAGTAATCCTAATCAATCCTATTGATCATTTAAGCCTGTAATTGATGAGGGACAAAGGAAATGAAGTGAAATGTGGTGGAAAAGAAGGACATCTTTGGGGATCAACAGATGCGATGACAAAAATACCTACCAGCGCTGACCCAAAAGCATAGCTTTTGAGGGTCTACTTGAGGAATGATCAACAGAGATTATGTTCTTAACATGTCAAGGGATGCAGTGACATTTATGGAAATGTATGACAATACATGGGGGTCACTGAAATGGTCCTCCAATGTTCGGAATGGGGATTGCAGGGACGATGACAAAATACTCTGTAATAGATGCCCCCTAAAGCATGAATTCCGAGAGAGAGGGAGGGGTGAAATGCTTTACGAGAACATGCTTAAACAAAAATTCCATCGTCAAAAGACCTGCAAGATCAAGTATGATCAATATCTATGATACATGAATATGTGGTATGGGTGCAACCATCCATAATAGAGAACATATAATAAGATACAAGGTATGGATGTTTCCATCCAATGAGAAGGATAATCAAATAGACTTAGGTATGGTCACAACCATCCAATCAAAAGAGTCATGCATTTAGTCATGATAAACCGAATCATCCCGCAACCTGGATTTCATCAGACAAAACCCAGGGTCTTGCGCTCCGTCTCAACCGGAACAAGTAAAAATTCAAGCATGTGAATGAATGAGCTGAAGTCGAACATGCAAGAAATTCACCTGATTACCAGCTAATGATAAAATATGTTAACAGGCGTGAGAGAGACCACTAATAATGATAATGGTTCTCAAGGTACTGTTAGTACAATCCACAGAATGTGAACAATGATCTAGATTCGAACACCCGCGAAATCACTTGATCGAAGTCCAATGATGAGAACCTATCATTGAATGCAAAGAAATTTCCATTGAGGCATGCAAGCTCTAAGGTACCAGAAGGGAGTCTCTGGATCAGGTTCCTAGATAATGAGCTGAAGTTGATAGGAAGTGATCGGTCAAAGGAGGGCCATAATGTTTCCCACATCATCGACACAAGATAGAGGAATAATATGATAGTGGGTTAGGACTAAACATGGGATCAGGGGTTGAAAAATGTAGAGTGAACTTCTCTTGAACATATTGGCAACACGACTCCGGAATCTGGCCGTATTTGACATCAAGGGATTTGAGGTCATGGTGACGAAACAAAATTATTAAGAGAGGTCAAAACGGATAACCCAAACCCATGGAGAAAAAATGACGAATGTGGGATGTCCCCAACCCAACACGAACTGTAGACAAGTGTCATGTTCAAGAGTGATATACTGCTGACACAGCTGAGAAATGGTTCCATTTCCCCCACCATTTCTGGCGAGTACCCAAATTATTTTTGGAAACAAGATTGAAGGGGATAGCATATGTTTTTCATGTAAGTTTTTTGTTCAAACAAATCCATCCTAGTACATTTTACAAGCCCTACGAAGGAGGAACTCGGTAATGTCATGATGACGTCATCCGATGTCATTTAGCTTTAACAAGTCTGACAAAGGAATAATTCAGCGTATTTTCATGTTTAGAGAGTTTGAAAAGAAGCGGAAAAGAAAACTCCAACATGTCCCTTTTCGTAGGTAGTCTCACAGATCCGAAAAGCTAGAAAACAATATATGAGAGAACCTCTTTTCCATGTTCGACTAATTTATTCATTCTTCATAAATAATCTGTTCCAGCCCGAAAAAGGGGTAAACGTATATTGGGCAGATGATGTTTCGCAGCCTTTAACGAGTTCAAAATGACAAGAGTCTCGAAAATCTTTTAAATTTTTGAGATCCAGAAAAGAGCTGAAAGATCATTGCAGGGGGTGACTTTTTCTTGTTTTTACCGAGTCTGAAAAAGTAATAAATACAACTCGTTTCCTTATCGCCGTCATTTTTAGGACCTGTTGCTACACAAGAAACAAATATAAAACCCATTTTTCGAGAAAAATAATAAAATAATAAAAAAGGTGTCCAAAAACCTAATTAGGGTTTAGAAAAGGTTATAAACAATGAAAATAGTAAAAAAAATGCACTTTTACCTTTTCACCTTCTTGTGAGCATTTTTACCATTTTTTACTATGAAATTGCGGAGCTGATAGCAGGCAATCTAGGAGGTCATTTACGAATCTTTTTTTTTCCAGGTAGGAGCCCTGAACTTCATCTGCAATTTAAGCCCTTTTTTATTTTTTTCTTTCATGGTTTGAAGCATTTTCGGAGAATTTTTGTAAAAGCTTGGCTGCGGCGGTCGGCGCAGATTCCGAGCACGAAGTTGCGCCCAACCCCGAAATTTTTGAACAGGGAAGCGCCAGTTTGAATGCAGCCCCCCAAAAATATCAAGGTCTCATTCAAAATGCCCAGACCAAACAACTTAAACTTTAATCTTATGGCTAATGGGAGCTTGAATTGTGGTTTTGCAAGAAAAATCAGTAGCTGAAATGGCAGTAGAGTGGAAAGAAAGAGAGCATGGGGAAGAGGATAAACAGGCCATGGGAAATAATGCATGCATGGATGCCCTAAGGGATTGTGGGCTCCTGAAATTCTTCATGACCCCATGTTTAAGAGCTCTACTAGAGCTATTGCAGTACTTAATTAGTGTATGGGACACTGACCGAGAAAGATTCATGATTCATGACCAAGAGTTGGAGATAGAAGTATCCAAAATTTAATTCATAATTGGATTATCGTGGAGGGAAGAGAAACCACTACTTACAGGTACCCGGGCCCTTGGAGAGAGCATGGGCATGTTGATAGACAAAGTCTATCCTAGAGCAAAGAAAGGATCTAAGAGTAGCGAAGTAGACATTCAGACAGTGCCTGATTTGGCATTGAGGGTAGTGCTACATACTATAACTGGGGCCATCGGATCTCAGGCTCCCCATGAAGCTACAAAGACACAACGTCAACTTGCTGTAGACTCCATGGCTCCAACCATCTTCAATTGGGCAGAAGCAGTGACAATCAGCTTGAAACATTAGTTAACCAAATGCAAAAATGGTAAGCTGAAACAGTTTAGATACGAGTCCATCTTGATATCGTTCATCCTGGAACGGTTGTTAATATTCCAGCGCTAGGAAGTGGCAGTACCTATGCCACTAGCACGAGAGCCACGGATGGTCCGTTGGGCGGAGTTGATGTCTCAATTAGGAGGTGGTCAACACATGTCGTGGAGGCTAGAATTCTTCGACTGGCTATGCCAACAACTCATCGTGGTAGAGGAATGGCCATACTCCGGCACCGATTTCAGGGGTGATCCAAACCTTCCACTCCCGGAAGGGGATGACTGGGACAAGGATTTAGGTAGAAACTCATTTTTTGGATTTTTATGAGCATTGTGATTTTTTTTTATTATTTTTTTTAATTTTAATTTTAATTTTAATTTTTTATTTTTTTTATTTTTTATTTTTTATTTTTATTTATTTATATTTATTTATTTTTTTTTTTTTTTTTTTTTTTATGTGTTCTAATATTTACTCATGTGTTACAGATGTTGGACCAGAGAGACCCACGAGAAATTCCCCCATAGCACATAGGGTCCCACGAGATTTCGAAGTGACCCCTTATTGTGAGGGAAGCGAGGAGGAAGAAATCGCGTGCAACTTGGAGGGGCTCACAAGTGGGATCCTAGACTATGTGAGATTCGAGGATGTTCCTCATGCTTATCAGAGGAACACAACAGGAGTGTCTAACCACATCCACCGACTACTGAGGCAGGTCGTATGGGCAGTAACGTGCTATCATGATCACTATGCGGATTAGACGCCTAGGTTTCATTTCTACATATTTTTTGAGAGACATGATGTCTTAGGATGTAACCAAAACACACACATTTTTTTGAACTATGATGTATGCGTGGATGCAAACAATCGATCTATATATATATATATATATATATATATATATATATATATATTCTTATTTTCCTGTCTAAATCTTACTATGTGATAATGATTGCTTTTACAAATTTGGCAAATGTTGTAGAAATTTGCTGAATAAAGAAGATTTATACACCGATATTATCCTGATCACATATCAATTCGAATTCATATGCAACACATAATCTCTTCCACTCAGATCATCACACATGCGGAAATAAAACAAGCAGTATGCGATCAAAAGATCATCAAAACATCACACACATTACACAGTATGTATGGGGAAAGCTTATAGCTGAAAACCCCCCAGCTATTGTGTATATTATAATGGAGAAAACATGTAACAGTACATAGCACAATACTCCTCACAAGTACTCAGTACTATCTCATAAAGTTACACACAAACTAACTTGGTTTTGAACAAGTCACAGGTTCAAAACACATCCACTAATTGCCTGCCTCTATTGCGCAATCAAGGCTGGTCTAATGAGAGATCCAAGGTTCGAATCTCCTTGGCTTGACAGCGCAATCATCATGGGCAATTCCTCCAAGTGTGGTGAAAATCTCATGCACAACTGATGTCGCCACTGATAGCTAACTCAACCCTTTCATCTACCTCTTTCACTGGTCTCCACTGAACTGTCCATGCACTGTAGTGAACTGATGTGTTCTTGAGTTGAATAATGAGTTACTAATTAATGAATTAAATAATATTTAATTCACTCCACTCATTACTAGTTGATTAGCTAGTTGAACTAATCTCAACTAGTTCAACTAAGTTAAACCGAACACAACTCCACTAGCTGTCTCATTAACTCCACCAAACTTCTGCCACTGAAGTCCTAACTGAAGTCAACCATGCATGTGCTCACCAAACCCTTAGGAATAGCGTAATTCCTCTGTCGGATGCATGAGCCACTTCCAAGGCTCGAACTGAAGTGCTCCAAGAGAGTAAACTGAAGTTTATAGTCCAAATATTATTAAGGGTAAATAATATTTGACTTCTCTATTTTTAGGATAGGCAGTCTAAATATAGACTTCGACCTATAGGTCAAAAAATAGAGGTCCATCTATTTTTACCAACATGACCAATACTCCAAGAATAACATACTGCAACCCCTGGACCATGCTCCATATGTCTAAAAATAGACATAGTCTAAAAATAGACTTTGCGCCAGAATTTGCCTGCGGGCCCACTTAGTGAGGCGACTTCATTTCACTAAGCTCCATCATCTTGCTGCATTTTCAACACTCCCTCTCAGCAAGATATGGATTATCTGCAACCCCTATCCTGCCTCTGTGGAATTAGAACTTGCTCCTGGTGAGCGCCTTCGTCAGAATGTCGGCATCCTGATCCTCAGTGGGAACATATGAAAGCATCATGATTCTCCGTTGAACACAATCTCTGATATGATGATACCGATGTCGATGTGTTTGGATCTATCATGAAATACTGGATTAACCAAGAGTTTAATGCAACTCTGGTTATCACAATAAATCACTGTAGGCTCCAAATGCAACCCGAACAATCCAACGAGGATCTTCCTCATCCAAATAGCCTCGCATGCAGCCAAGCTTGCTGCCATGTACTCGGCCTCTACTGAACTGAGTGCCATGGATCTCTGCTTCCTGCTGTACCAGGAAACTGTTGTCGACCCAATGCTGAAAACTCCTCCAAATGTGCTCTTTCGGTCCGTTGGGCTCCCTGCCCAATCTACATCAGTGAAGCCGGAAAGCTTCACTCCATCCTCCTGTCTGTACCATAGACCATATCCCGATGTGCCATTAAGATAACACAATACATGCTTGCCTGCCTTCGAGAAGAGCTTGGTAGGCTTAACCATAGCTTGGGAAAGCTGGTTAACAGCATAGCATATATCGGGTCGTGTATTGACCAGATACATAAGCGACCCCACCAACTGTCGATAGGCAGTGGCATCCACTACCTCCGCTAAAGTAGCATCCTCCTTCCTCCAACCACCGGGAAGAGGAGTGTCAACAGGCTTGCAGCCATGCATGTTGAACCTCTCCAGAATCTCTAGGGCATACTTGCCCTGAGAAACAAACAGTCCTCCACTGCGCTGCCAAATCTCCGATCCCAGGAAATAATGAAGGAGGCCCAAGTCCTTCATCTCGAACTCTCTAGCAAGATCCTCCTTGCATGAAAGTATCAACCGCTCATCACCCGTCAAAATCAGATCATCTACATATAGTACAATGATCAACAGCTTCCCCTCCACGAAAATCTGGTATAGGTTAGGATCCGCCTCACTCTTGGAAAATCCAAGCCCGGTGAAATAGCTGTCTATGCGAGTGTACCAAGCACGAGGTGCTTGCTTCAGCCCGTACAGTGCTCTCCTGAGTTGGCACACATGCGACTCACTGCTGAAGATCTCGAAACCTTCAGGCTACTCTATGTACACCTCCTCCTCAATGACTCCGTTGAGGAACACAGTCTTCACATCCATCTGATGGATGTGCCACCCCATCTGCACTGAGAGAGCAAGGATCGTCTGTATGGAAGAGTACCTTGCGACAGGTGCAAAAGTCTCCTCATAATCGATCCCCTCGATCTGTGAGAAGCCACGGGCGACAAATCTCGCCTTGTACTTCTCCACACTCACATCAGCCGTCTGCTTCACTTTGTAGATCCGTCGTGAACCCACCACTGATTTCCCCACCGGTCTTGGGACAATCTCCCAGGCACTTTTTCTGACGATCGAATCATATTCTTTGATCATGGCATCTACCCATGCGGGTTCCTCCACAGCTTCCTCAAAAGAGGATGGCTCCATCACGACACATTGACATAAGAGCCATGTATCCAGTGTACCGATCCGGTGACTGTCTCTGTCTGCGCTGTGCTGTAGGTGGTCCTACAACCTTCTCTGCATCTCGAGCCAGTCGCTCAGCTTCTGTAGTGCGCATGCGCCCTCTGATGGTTGGCGTTGCATGGGTGGTTTCTTCCACCTCCTGAACCTCCTCTTGTGGCTGATCCACATCCGGAAGCTCCTCCTTAGGAACTAACAGCTCCTCATCTGCATGCAAGTGTAGCTCCCTCTCAAGCGAACACTGCATGGCTTTCTCCTCCTAAAACTTGATATCCCGTCGCACAACAGTCTTGTGACTGTATGAAAAATACACCCGATAGTTGTGAGGTGTATCAGTGTACCCCACAAATATTCCAACCTCTGCGGTCGGATCCAGCTTCTTTCTGGCATCCTTCGTCACATGCATGTAGACAGGTGAACCAAAAATTCTCAAATGAGAAATGTCAGGTCTCTTACCAGAATAAGCCTCCTCTGGTGTACTCATGCCAAGAACCTTGTGAGGACAACGGTTCTGCACATACACTGCTGTATTGCATGCCTCAGCCCACAAGTGAAGGGGTAGGCCCTGATCATGCAACATCGCCCGTGCAGCACCCACGATCGGTCTGTTCTTCCGCTCAGCCACCCCGTTCTGCTGTGGGTTATGGGGTGCGATGAGCTCTCTCCGAATCCCTTCTGCACTGCAGAACTCCTTGAATTCAGCCGATATGAATTCACCACCGTTATCACTCCTTAGAGCAATCACCTTCTTCCCCGACTCCTTCTCGACCAGTGCTTTAAACTCACAGAACTTCGCGAATGTATCGCTCTTCTTCTGCATGAAGAAGATCCGGCACTTTCGAGAGAAATCATCAACAAAGATCACATAGTACTTGTGCTTTGCTGTCGAAGCAACTGAGAAAGGACCACACACGTATGTGTGAACTCTCTCAAGGATCGTCGTGGCGCGACTATCCTTCTCGTGAAAGGTGGCTTTCACATACTTCCCTAAAGTACACCCCTTGCACTGATCTGACTGCGCAAGAGTGCCCTTAGGAAGTCCAGTAGAAATCTGCTGCAGAATCCTCAAAGCTCCATGGTGAAGATGGCCCAATCTCCTGTGCCATAGTTCGCCCTCATCATCCCGGCTCACCACATCTCCAGCCTTGCATGCCATAGCTGCGCAGTCATCTACCTGCAACTGATAAAGGTTCTGAGTTCGAACCCCTATCTTCCGGGTCTCTCCAGTATTTCTTTCGGGTCTCACCGGTAGTCTTACTGCGGGAAGGCTATTCCTTAGATTGAAGACCACATCATACCCTTTGTCTTCCCGGCATCGCCACGAGAGATCGGGTTCTTCATCAATCTGGAACATGCAAAAATTCCTTGATATGAAAGGTTTACCGGACTCCCTCTCAAAAGGAAATGAATGCATTACCGAGCATACTTGTATCTACCATCATCGCCCATCTCGTGTGCACGCCCAGATCCTTTTCCTCCCGAGATACGAAAACAGATCTCGATCTCTGGTCATGTGAAATGATGCACCACTGTCCAAGAACCAAACTGATCCCACCACACTTGAAACCAAGCATGCGATCAGTGAAAAATCCAGTTCGAATTGAGAAGCCAATGCCTCTCCCGCTGCAGATCCGGCAGCCTTCATATTTTTCTTCTTCTGCAGACAATTTGTGGCATAGTGTCCGTGCTGGTGACAGTGAAAACACTTCACCTTAGACATGTCTTGATTCTTTCCTTTCGCACTAGACTGAGAAGCCTTCTTGCTCTTCCCCTTCTTTGCTTTGGTAGCCAAAGCACAATTTTCTTCATCAGATACCTTGGATGAAGATCCATCCATGGTAGTCCTCCTTATCTCCTCCTGCATGAGATCCACCCAAAGGCGCTCCCATCCTGACAACTTCTCCCGATCATTGACACTATCTTGATATGAATGCCAAGCCTTCGGAAGACCAAGGAGAGCTAGGTCCACCATGTCCTCATCTTCGACAGTGAACAGTCCTCCCCACACTTCCCGACTCATCTCTGCATTGAGGCATTGAGTGAACTTCGTGAGGTACTTGGTGATACTGTCGCCTTTCTCCATCTTGATGTTTCTGAGCTTATCCCTGAGCGCCAGCTTCCTTTGGTTGCTCTTACTCTGGAATAGATCTGTCAATGCTTTCCACATTAAATATGGAGAAGCTTTTCCATGCAGGCTGGATACAATGTGATCCTTCACGCCCTCCAACAAAATCCTTCGACATTTCGCCATCTTCTTTTTCCAAGCCTCGACTTCAGCAGGATCAGTGGGCTTTTGGACATCCGTATCTACGAACTCCTTCAGTCCATTATCTTCTAATACTGCCTCCATCCGATCTTTCCATGCAACATAATTCGAACTGCCTTTAAGAGCATATTCGAGTCGCAAACCGTTGAAAGACATTTTCAACTCCGGCACCAAGAAAACAAACTGCTACAAAATTCAAATTCCAAACTCAAAAACTCAACTACTTCTGGATCTGTGAGAACAAATTATTTCTAGCATAGAGATTGACTGTAAGGGCATTTACTGGATATATCACCTTTCAGAGAAAGGATGGATCCAGAGGCTACCTGGCCCGTTACAGACTCTGTCTACCGAAATAATATTGTAATCACTGCAATAGATCCCGATGATTGATTCGCTCTGATACCATGTAGAAATTTGCTGAATAATGAAGATTTATCCACCGATATTATCCTGATCACATACTAATTCGAATTCATATGCAACACATAATCTCTTCTACAATAAATCATCAATTTACGGAAATAGAAACAGTCGCATGCGCACATAAACACAATATGTAATGGGGAAAGCTTATAGCTGAAAACCCCTCAGCTATTTTGTATATTATATGGAGAGAACATGTAACAGTACATAGCACAATACTCCTCACAAGTACTCAGTACTATCTCATACAGTTACACACAAACTAGCTTGGTTTTGAACAAGTCACAGGTTCAAAACTCATCCACTAATTGCCTGCCTCTATTGCGCAATCAAGGCTGGTCTAATGAGAGATCCAAGGTTCGAATCTCCTTGGCTTGACAGCGCAATCATCATGGGCAATTTCCTCCAAGTGTGGTGCAAATCTCATGCACAACTAATGTCACAATTGATAGCTATCTCAACCCTTTCATCTACCTCTTTCACTGGTCTCCACTGAACTGTCCATGCACTGTAGTGAACTGATGTGTTCTTGAGTTGAATAATGAGTTATTAATTAGTGAATTAAATAATATTTAATTCACTCCACTCATTACTAGTTGATTAGCTAGTTAAACTAATCACAACTAGTTCAACTAAGTTAAACCGAACACAACTCCACCAACTGTCTCATCAACTCCACCAAACTTCTGCCACTGAAGTCCTAACTGAAGTCCTAACTGAAGTCAAC